>OX422220.1:342891535-343196535 GCA_949130495.1 Sambucus nigra | reverse complement strand
GTTTAGGCTCGGGTAAGGTTACGGGATAGGATATTAGCTCCATTCTTGATGCAATTTTCCTTTAAATAACACTTTTGACACCGCAACTGCAATCAAGCCTTCACAGTATATAATTAAGCATATAAGACCCAAATGGTCGAGAATTAGCAACTAAAATACATCTATTCGGGGCATAAAATGTACACTTTTGGCTTCTTATCACACTACCCCCATACAGAGCGTTGCTAGTCATCGAGTAATAAGATAGAGAGAAAGAGAAAGATAAGAAACTAAAAGTGTACCACTTTCGCAGGCACTTGCAATTTCACTTAACATGTGCAACAAGCCTTTAAACCTATAGGTTGCCCTACAGGACGAGTTGTGTCTCGTTAGCGTTTGCAGGGAATATACCCATAAAATTATTATTTGCAACGACTGTCAATATCTTATTAGACGTAGAATAATCGCACAATCCATCATTAAGGAAATATTTTGAGAAGTACAAGCTATAATGTGTAAAAAAGTTTAGCTATATGAATACTCAAGGTACATCCTTCCTAGAACTCAACGTGTGTAGTGTGAATCAGTTAAAACGGGTCGAGTATCATAAGAGTAATTCTTACACCGCCTTTTTGGAATCAATGCTTCAACTTTAAAATTTCAGGGGATATAGCTCTCTCAAACGAACTCTCGAGATTTAGGTTAGTGTATCGCTCTTATGTGTGAGGAGGTGAGTAAATGTAATCAAGTTCAAACGTCTCACACACATATAAGAAAAAATGAACATAAAGAAAGAAAACGATCTCATGAAAGGAATGCTAATCACTATAGTGAGAACGTCGAGTTATTCACCACGTTGACTTTCATTTGCCCGGACAACTAGGTGAAAACATGGATATTTATGGGTGAGGGGGAAATGAAATGGGATGAGAAGGATATGATGAGATGAGATGAGGTAGACGTGATAGGATGGATGATATCAATGATGCATGATGGATGTATGGGAAGAGTGTATAGGAGTTTAGGCACTAATGTCTTTATTTCTAAACTGCAACTTTCTCTTTTTCTTCTTTTCCAAATACTCATCAATGTATGAGACAAATCTGCTAAAAATACACATAACCCCAATATAGATTTGTATTTAATTTTTCTCCATCCGAATCGTCTTTGGGAGAGATATTCGCTATATATGCAAACACTCTCTATGACAGATCTTCTCCTTTTTTACTTTCTGTTTTTCTTTTTTTTCTTTTTCTTTTTTTTTTCCAAATACATATCAATGTCTGAGATAAATCTGTTAAAAATACAAATGACCCCAACATAGACTTGTATTTAATTTTTCTCCATCTGAATCGACTTTGGGTGAGATATTCATTAAAAATGCAAGCACTCTCTTTGACGGATCTTCTTATTTTACTTTCAACACTCTTCCATTTTTCAATATGGTGGGTGAAAATGGAATTGATATGGAAATGGGTGGTATGATATGGTGATGATATGGAAAATGGAAGGTGTATGGATGTATGATGAAATGGAATTTGGTTAGTGTGTGGATGGAGGTGTGGTGATCGGGACAAACTTCAAGACACGTGTTTCTTGCAACTTAAAAGTGATGTCGTTCTCAGTGATTAAGCCAAAAATTTATGAAAAATAATGAGATCATACAAGGATTTAATGTGCGGACCCAAACGAAGTTGAATCAACTTGCGACTCGGAAAATGCGTAAAATACTCTAAAAGGGTAAAAGGAAAAAATCTCACAAGCTTAAGTCTCTACTAGTAATCCTTAAGGTTTTCTTGGAAATTGTAGTACTCTTCAACTCTAAACCGTAGTAACGTGATAAGTGCACAAATTTTTGTTGAGTCTAAAAATTCATGATGCAACATGTCTTGGTACGTATTACATAAGCTATTTAGATAAATATAAATCATCTAGCTCGATTCCTAGACTTAAAAGATGGATGATAGAAAATTCACGTCAATGAATGAGATGAAAGAAACTGCACGAAATTTTAAAAATCAGGTTTTGAAATCATTTTTTTTTTCAACAGAGGTACGATTTGGAAAAATTCCCCACCCCCAAACAGAAAGGAACATCGTCCTCGATGTTAAGTAAAATGATTTTTAAAATTGAGAGCGTAAGGGAGGTAAGAGATTACCAGATTCAACCGCTAATGAAGTGGACAGATGAATGCAAAAAGAAACCTCAAGAGATGATAAGAAAAAAAATGTGTACAAGTCTATAAACATGGCAAAACATAGGGTGATGTGAAACACCATCCCCAAACAGGATGAGACTCATACAAGGAACGACGGGCAACCTTTCGGTAGCGCTAAGTTTAATGTCTTCAGCCAGACCGATGGAATCTCACCCTAAAGATAAGAACTAGGAAAGCACGGGGTGGCAGAAAAGTCGGGTGATGATAATCACCCCCAAATAATACTGAAGCATCAGTCTTATTGGATAAAATTGACAAGGGTGGGGGTGAAGAAACACAGATCACGACCCTCATTTTTTTCTATTTTTTTTCAAGAAAATATTTTCTTTCTCGTGGTTTTTTAAGTTTTTGTAAAAATAAAGGAGGAAGATATTTTTGGATTTTTATGGAGAAAAAGAAGGAAAAAAATATTTTTGAATTTTTTAGAAAATGAAAAAGGAAAATATTTTTGGAATTTTGTAGAAAAATAAAGCAAGAATATATTTTTGGATTTTTTTTGGAAGAAAAGATGGGCAAAAATATTTTTGGATTTTTTTTTTGGATATTTTGAAAAATAAAGGAGAAGATGTTTTTGGATTTTTTTTTGTTTTGAATAATAGTTGAAAAATATTTTTGGATTTTTTATAAAAATAAAGGAAACATTATTTTTTTTAATATTTTGAAAAAGAAAGAAAATATTTTTGTAATTTTTGAAAAATAAAGGAAAAGATGTTTTTGTGTTTTTTTTTTGTTTTGAAAAATAGTTGAAAAAATATTTTTGGATTTTTTATAAAAATAAAGGAAAAAAGATTTTTGGACTTTTTTATAAAAATAAAGGAAAAACTGTTTTTGGATTTTTTTAGAAAATGAAATAAAGAAAATGTTTTTGAATTTTTTTTTTGAAAAATAAAGGAAGGAAATGTTTTTGAATTTTTTGGATGAAAATAGTGGAAAAAAAAGTAGGTGGACTCTTTGAATTGGACGAACTAACTAAAATTGACTACCGAAAATTTAAATTGGACACACACACAAGGCAAGAATAAATCCTAACGAGCACATAATCAATTTTTATCTTGAAATTAGTGAAAAGGGTAGTCAAATTTTAATTAAATCCGTGGGCGATAAAAAATCACAGAATTTATATTTGTGATCACCATTGCAAAAATGTTCTCCTATTGGGATACCTAGTTGATTAATTTTAAATTTAATTATAGCTAGAGTAGCACATAATGGTAAGCGAGTGAGTCGAGTGATGAAATCCCTTCTCGTGAATGACCGGGTGTAGGTCTTTGCAATTTAACTCATCACACCATTCAAAGGTAAATGCGAGAATAAAATCACACAAGCACACACAATAATGGACTCGCTAGCAGGAGAGGCGCGTGGGTTTAGAAATATACCTCCCACATTTTTTACACCGTGAGATGCTGAAAAATTTGAGTTGACCGGGGGGAGATCACGCCAATCTCAGTCGGTCCGGGAGTCCTACCGACCCAAGGTAAAGAGGTTTCTTTTCCTCGCCTCGGACGCCATCTCTCTACCTTGTCCGATTTTCCTATCACACTTTCTTCGATTATTACAATTTTAAATACGAAATAATAAGGTGTCATTATGCACTGCTATACAAGCCAAGAATAAAAATCCTAATACAAGCCTTCTAAAAAAAATGAAAAATGGTACGACAAAATAAAAATAAACGGAATACAAATGAATTACAAAATGGATCCTCTCAAGTGCTTTGAGCTCCAAGATTGGCAATGACGTCATTTGATAACTAAAAAAATTACTTCTCTAATGTGTATTTTTGTCGTTGTTGCAACTTCTTTTTCATAAAAATTCCCTTGAACCTACAAATAAACTCAAAATATGTATAGGGGTAAGTAAGGGAGAATCAATCAAACTCTAAGGAATAAACACAAAATATGAGAAGACAAAAGTATGAATTCATTTGCATTTTATTATATTTTTCTAGTTTTTTCTTTTTTTTCTATTTTTCTATGAATTTTTTAAGGGATTATTAATTAACTAACTATATACTAATTTTTAAAGTACTAACAAAGATGTAAAAGTAATTAAAAAAATGAGAAAAACAAAATTTCTAACAAAATTGGACTCATGAGGGCTTTAAATACATCCCATGAATGGAAGATTAGCCATCAATAATCATCATCCAAAAAAAAATAAGAGCATGTGAGGATCAAATCAAGAGGAATTAAAGAGGAATAGATCAAACCCATTTAAGCCTTAAATTATAATGGAATCTCCAATTACATCAACGCTCTCTCAATTACAATCCCTCACTAATGTATTTCTTGAATCTAAAAAAAACATAATAAAAATAAAAAAGTATAATGGATGAATTCATAATGGACAATTAAATAATAAAAGAGAGTTGCTAAAAATGCAAATTCTAACATTATAAAATTGTACATTAGAAATCATCCAAAGAAATAAATTCTAGATCATTACTTTATATTGAGATAATTGCTAAAAATGCGAAATCTCAACATAAAGGAATGGATTAGAATTTACCTCCCATAAGGGATGAATTCAACTACATCAATCTATTTTGAAATAATTGCTAAAAATGCAAAAATTCATTATAGAGGGGTGGGGTGGAATTCATCCTACAGATAAATTTCACTATACACCTCTATATTGAGATCTTTGCTAAATATGCACATACTTTCAATAAAGGAGTGTAGAGAAATTTATCACATAAGGTTTTAAAACTAAATTTGAGATCCTTTGAAAATGGTCCAAGTCTTCAATTTATATGGTGCACATGGAGCTAGAGACAATTTTGGGAATTGACATGAGTGTGCATGGAAATGGTGAGAGGAGCATGGGGTATGAGAGGATATAAAAATCTGATTTGGTTAGAAAAAGGGATAAGTAGTTAGTTGGGGGTATTAATGGAAAAGAGGGTTAAATTGGTTTTAACACATGCGGGTTAATGTTTGGTTGGCATTTGTTTTGATCTTGGTAGGTAAAAATCGAGATGGGTTGGAGGTGGGTTTGTGGGATGTCGATTTTGAACATGGGTTGGACATGGTAGCAGCGCCGTGACTCGGGTATGAGGGGTGTTGGGTCGAGAGGGGTAGGTGGGAGTTGGGTTAGGAATAGAGGTCGGGACAGGGAGTGGTCTCGGATATGGTGGTTGTGTTGGATCGAGTTGGCACGACCGGGGTAGAGAGATTGGGTCAGATCTTGTGAAGTGGGTTTAGAGTTACCCGGGTTCCGAGTTCAGGCATTGGGTTGCGACGGGTCGACGGGTTGTGGTTTGGGCAGGGGATGGCAGGTGGTGGCGATCGGGTAAGGGGATTGGCAGGTATGGTCGGGTTTTGTTGGGTAGCAGGGGTATCCGGGTTGGACTCGAGTGGTTGGGAGATTTGGGGTTGGGTTGGAATGGTAAGGTTGTAGATGGGTGAAGAAAGAGAGAGAAAATGTTAGGTTTTTTGGTTATGGAGGGAGGTGAGAGAGTGTGTGTTGGAAGGTTGAAGATGGGTTGGGTGGGGTTAGTGTGTAAGTGAGTGTATGGGAATTGGTGTGTGGGTGAGTGATATGTTTAGGTGTGTGTTAGGGTGTATGGCATTTGGGTGTGAGTGAGTTGTAGGATAAGTTTTTTTTTTGTGTGTGTGTATTTAATTTGGACCCTAAAAACAAATAACACTAAAAAAATAAAACTAATAAAACTAAAAATCTAAAAATAAAATTCTACAGTAAAAGTAAAATAAGGACTCAAATAAAAAAAATAAAAATAAAAAAAAAGAAATGAAAATAAAAATAAAAATCTATTAAAACTAAAACTAAAATCCTCGAAAGAAAATATAAAATCTAATAAAAATAAAAATAAATGATTTCCTAAAAGAAACTAATCCTCATAAAATAAGACTAAAAAATGATCAAATTCAAAATAGAAATAAAATCACACTAATTAAAAAAGAAATAGAAAAATAGAAAATAAAAACTAGAAAATTCTAAATAAATCTAAAATAAATCCTAAAAACAAAACGACTCAAATTAAAAATCTAAAAAGCATAAACTAAACACCCACGGGCTTCGGGGTAGGTTTAGGAACTGGTTTCTGGCCGGGTAAGGTTACGGGACAGGGTATTAGCTCCATTCTTGATGCAATTTGCCTTGAAATAACACGTTTGACACCGCAAATGCAATCAAACTTGCACAGTATACAATTAAGCATATAAGACCCACATTACCGAGAATTAGCAACTAAAATACATCTATTCGGGGTATAAAATGTACTATTTTGGATGCTTATTACTACCTGCTGCTAGCTAGGACCAAGCCAAACACAAGGAGAAGGTTTAGCTCCTTTTAGCCAGTTTCGTTTTTTCTGTGCCTTTATGTATTTTCTGTTTCTTCTTCTTCTTCTTCTTCTTCTTCTTCTTCTTCTTCTTCTTCTTCTTCTTCTTCTTCTTCGTTCTTTCACCATTGTAATCAATACTCTGATTAATGAAAGAATATTTTTTTCTCAATTGTTTATAATATTCAAATTATTTCTCATTGATTGATATATTCTATGTTGTTTATTTTTCTGAATTTGCCCCTACACTCAGACTTGTAAATTTCTAGTTTGATGCCAGTAAAAAAGACATTATTTTCGGTGAATTTAACCTAATTCAATAGTTCAAAAATTTATTTGAGGTTGACCATGTTCCTTTATCCGCGAAAGACTTATTAGGGTTGCTTGACTTAGATGTCTCCGACCAAGTGAAAGAGTCTTACATCCATCTTCATTGCCTCTTGGAAAGACCCTTAGCCAATAATATTATGATATGATTGAGTAGATGTAGGAGGATCACAAACTTTCTAAGGCACTACTTTATTCTAACTATGAGGCTAAGTTTAAGGCCTTAAGTGAAGGCTGGGGCTTTGACAAGAAGTTACAAGACATAACTTCTGCCCTTAATAATAAAGAATTTGTCTTAAACCAAGAATTGGAGAACACTCGATCAATTGCTATTATATTTGAGAAAGAGAAAAACGCATTGAAGAACGAACTTGCCAGTTTGAAAAAATCAACCACCACTATCCTAGATGAAGGGGTTTCATTTTTGGAGACTGAGAGTGCCAGGTTATTGGGGAGATGGAAGCTTTACAGAAGAGAAAAACCAAGCCTGGCCAAACCTCAAGGCAAGGTATTGATGTAAATTGAATTCCTCATGTTGCTGCCCCTCAGAGCCTAATTAGATTATGGCCTGGAGGGAGAAGTGGAGTATATTCGTCCATAATTTTTTCTTGACCGGTCGAGTAGCAGCAAGCATACTAGGAGGAAATATTTCATGTCTATTAATCATCCGAGCACCCTTGATGAACCTCTTGTTGGGATGAGAAAGGATGATGGAAAGATTCCAATAACATAACTTGTATCTTGTATCTGATTAATCGTTATTTTGTAATTCAAATTCATTAGAATGAAATGAAATTATTTGAGACACTTTTTCCCTTTATATTTAAGCTTGCGATTTCTATTAATCTTGTTTCCGACTAGGTTGCCTATACACTGACTAGTTAATCGGCCTATTGATTAAAAGTCCGGCTTAAATGTTGGGTGTTTGATTCATGATTGAATCTAATTGTAATGCCTTAGATTTTATTAATGTTGTTCTTAGATAAACTGGTGAATAGTTTTATTGAACTAAGTTATAGCATTAATTATCGGTGACGACCAAGTGTATTAGGAATGTATACTTATCCCTGTATTTTAATTTAGTCGGGTAAAACCTCTTGTGTTTGACTTTGAGTCTTACAGGAGATTTTACTAAGTTCTAATTCGTGATTTGTCGAAGATGAAGTAAAGTTGTTAAATGAAGAACTTTTCTGAAGTTGGAAAAGTTGGATAAAGAATTTTTCTTAAGTTGGAAAAGTTTGTCGAAGAACTTTTCTGAAGTTGAAAACATTTAATGAAGAAATTTTTTGAAATTGGAAAAGTTTAATAAAAAGAAGGATGTGAAAGTTTGAAATGCTTTTCTGAAGTTGAAAAAGTTTGAAATTTAAACTTAGCTTTTAATTTACGTGGTGTGGTACCACACCAAACTCCGAAAAACAAAACATAAAAAGTAAGTATAATGAGGAGAAACATACAATTTCATTAACTTAAATGACTGATTAGATAAAAAAATTACTAATAATATTTGCGAAGATGATTGGCATTCTAGGAGTTAAACTCCTCCGCTTCTAATGTTTCCAAGCGATATGTTCCTTATTGGATATCTGACGAGATACGGTAAGGACCATGATGGTTGGGTTCTAACTTTTTTTTTTTCTGAATCACCTTCTTTAGTATAATTTCTCCCTGTGTCAATTTGGTCTGCTTGATGCACCGATTATAGAACCTAGAAGTTCTTTGTTGGAAGGCAACCATCTGAATTGCACCATCTTCTATGACTTCTTCGACCATATCCAAATTTAGTCGCCACATGAGATCATTTTTGGAGGAATTCAAATTCAGCACCCCGTGTGTTGTTAAACCTATTTCAGTTGGTACTATCACCTCACTATCGAAAGCCAGCATATATGGAGTCTTTCCTGTTACAGTTCTTGGTGTAGTTTTGTAAGCCCAAAGAATGTTGTACAGTTCTTTGATCCAATATCCCTTGGATCCATCTAAGAGATTCTTCAATCCATCAAGTGAATTTTAATTAGTTATTTTCGTTTGACCATTGCATTGTGGATGTCTCGGTGCTGAATGAAGCTTCTTTTTAGACCTGATGCAATACTCCTCAAACTATTAATTCTCAAACTGGGCACCATGATCAGTGATAAAAAGATATGGAATTTCATAATGACATATGTTCTGCTTTTATATGAACTAAAACACTATTTGAGAGGGCATATCAATTAAGGGCTCATCCTCAAAGCATTTGGTGAAGTAATCTACGACAACGACTAAATACTTGAACCTTCCTTTGGTGTTAGGCAATGGTCCAACCAAGTCTATCCCCCAAATGGCAAAAAGCCAAGCAGAAATAATAGGGGTTAAGGAAGCACCTGGTTTCCTATGTATAGTAGCAAAGCTTTGGCACTTGTTACACCTCTTGGAAAATGAGATAAAATCTATTTTCATTATTAGCCAATAGTAGCCTTGCGTGGTTACCCTTTGTATCACAGATCTTCCAGCTGAATGAGCACCACATGAGCCTTCATGAACCTATTTGATTGGATCGTTTACTTCAGTTAGATGGACACAACGAATTAAAGAGACTGTATATCCCATTATGTACATAATACCTTTCTCCAGGATATAGTTAGTTATCTTATATATCGATTTCCTTGCTTCCTTTTGATCGGTTGGTAACAGTCCCTTCTCAATGTAGTCCCTAATCGGATCCATCTAGGAAAAACCAAATTCTATAAAAATGATGGTTACTAATTATTTATCAATGCTCTTGTTAGTGTGAATCTCTACGGCAATGGTTCCTCTGAGCTCCATTGGAGTTGCTGAGGCTAATCGAGTAAGAGCGTCTGCTCGGGCATTATCTACTCTTGGAATTCTGACTATCTGAACTACGGGAAATAAGGAAACAACTTCATTGATATTATTTAAGTATCTTACCTTTGTTTTCCCTTTAACTCCATATATTTGAAGCAACTGATGGACAATAAGTTGAGAATCACAGTGCGCTATCACCTGCTCAGCACCTAGTGATGAGGCTAACTCCAAACTCGTAATAAATGGTTCATATTTAACTTCATTATTGGAAGCCAGAAACTGAAACCTCAACGCATACTCTACGTATAAATCTTCTGGATTATTAAGAATGATTTGAGACCCACTGTCCTTCATGCATGAAGAGACATCTACAAATAATTTCCAAATTGGGACATCACTGTTGAAGTCTTTGTCCATCAATTCTCTATATTTAAAAACTTTCTTACTTTTCTCGGCTAGTCGAAAAGATTTTTCTTAACTAGTTGATGACTCTAGTTAGTCGACAACTACCTCAGTTTGACTTTTAACTGAGCTCTCTTCCATAGAAGTTTGCTCAGCAAGCAAATTTAGTATGTTGGGTACCTCTACATAAGTGAATTCTGCTATGAAATATGCCACTGCTTGCCCTTTCAATGAAGTTCTTGGATCGTACACAATTTTATACTCTCCCAATTCAATCGTCCAAGACATTAGTCTTCTAGACTTTTCAGGCTCATGCAAATCTTGTCGTAGAGGTAGGTAAGTTTACATTACAATGGTATGCACCTGAAAGTAGGGTCTCATTCTTCTAGTGGCTTCAATGAGTGCCAATGCCAATTTATCCAAGAATGGGTATCTGATCTCAGCTTCTTAGAATGCTTTACTGGTGTAATACACTAGCTTTTGAACACCTTTATAGAGTCGGATCAAGGCTGAACGTACAGTAGATTCTGAAACAACCAAATATAAGTACAATTTCTCGCCCAAAACTAGTCGGGAGAGAAGTGGGGGAGAACCCAAATATTTCTTTAAGTCCTGCAACAACCAAATATAAGTATAATTTCTCCCCTAAAACTGGTCGGGAGAACAATGGGGGAGATCCCAAATATTTCTATAAGTCCAAAAAAGTTTTCTCACATTTGTCGTTCCATTCAAATGGCTTTTTAAGAACCTTAAAGAATGGAAGACATTTTCCTGTAGCCTGAGATACGAAACGATTTAGGGCCGCTACTCTTCCTGTAGGTTTTTGCACATCCTTCTTACTGGACGGGGATTGCATCTCTATTAAAATCTTTATTTTATCAGGGTTGCCTTCAATTCCCCTTTTTATCACAATTCACCACAAGAACATACCTTCTTGGACTCCGAATATGCACATGGTCCGATTAAGATTAATTTGATGTTTTTCCAACTGGTCAGATGTTTGGCCCAGATCAGTAATGTGGTCGTCGACGAACTTTCTCTTAGTGAGCATATAATCTACATACACCTCCATGTTCTTGCCAATTTGTTCTTAAAAGACTTTGTTTATTAACCTTTGATATGTTTCCCCAACGTTCTTGATAGGGATGGCAATTTAACCTGATCTGCAGGGTTCTTGACCCGACCCCACCCTAATGGGGCGGGTTAAAAACCCAATTAAGATTAAAGGGGCAGGTTTGGGTTTTAAAAAAAACATATATTAAACAAGGCAGCTTTGGGTTTTATAAAAATACACTTGACCCGTCCCGTCCCTCCCCGTATAGTACTTAATTTTACTTATATACCATTTTTATGTCAATTTATTAACACTGCCACCTCATATATATAACTATATATATATATATATATATATATATATATATATATATATATATAGTTATAAAACCCTAATTTCATTTACTCTCACCCTCTCTCTCTCTCTCTCTCTCTCTCTCTCTCTCTCTCTCTCTCTCTCTCTCTCCCTCTCTCTAAATACAATCTCCGCACTAAAACTGTGGTTGTGCATCTTTTCTCATGTGTTCGTTTCTGGTGGCTAGTGTTCGTCGCGTCTCCTTAGACCTCTGGTTCTACCTCTCATATGGAAGTCGTGGTTCACCGGTTTGTCTCATGTGGTTCATCGCCGACCGGTTTAGCTCCACATCACCGCCTGGTACTGATTTATCTTACCACATCGTCGGCCGACTTAGCTAGTTATCTCTTGGGGTTGCCAAACATTGCTAGCATTATTTCCTACCTTTCCCTGTTATTATAATGGTAATTATTTGGGAAGAACTGACCGCTTTTTTATCTTAAGTATTTTATCCTATTAATAAAACCATTTTGGTTTTTATCTCCTTATAGGTAAAATAGGTTATGGCATCCAAAGTCTTGTTATTTTGTAGAATGTAGATTATTAGTTCCAAAGTGTGGAGTGCAGGGTTTCTGTCATTTTCTTTGTGGTATGTTTCCAATCCAGATGTTATGCTTTCGCAAATTATTAAGATTAAAGCATTGTTACTTTTTTTAATACTTACAAAAACTTTGAATAGGGTTGCCTTTTGTGCCATTGACATTACTGCAATTAAATTAAAAATTTCAGGATAATTTATGTTTTCTCTTTTTTTTTGAATTGGTGCTCTATATTTACTAACTAGTACTCAAGAGTTAGGAGTCTATTTTGTAAATGGTATTCACAGATACATTTTATTTCCTTATATAGTCACTATTTTATTTAGTATATAGTAAAATCAAGTTTTAACATGCGGGGGAATTTTTGACCCGTTTAATTTAAGCAGTGCGTGGGCGAGTTTGATGAGGTTATTCTAAAATGGGTTCAGGGTTTAAATTCTTAACCCGTCACGGGTTGCAGGGTGGGGCGGGCTAATATTTTTTTCATGAGGCAAGTTTGGGTTTTGACAAACCCACCCCATACCCGACCCGTTTCCATCCCTAGTTCTTGAGCCCAAAAGGCACCACATTATAACAAAAAGTTCCTCGGCTAGTAATGAAGGATGTGCTCTCCTTATCTTCTTTCTTAATTATAATTTGGTTATAACTAGAATAGGCATCCATGAAGCTGAGAAGTTCATGACTTGCTGTGGCATCTACCAATTGATCAATCTTTGGTAAAGGTAAGTGATCTTTTAGTCATACTTTATTAAGATCAATTAAATCCACACACAGTCACCATTTGTTGTTGTTCTTCCTCAACATTACTACATTGACCAACCAAGTTGGATATATAACATCCTCAATAAACTATGCTTTCTATAATTTTCCACCTCTTCTTAGATCGCCATATTCTTCTCTAGGTTGAAAACTCTGCGCTTCTGCTTAATCAACCTTGTATTTTTTAAAATATTGAGTTCATGGAAGATAAAGTTGGGATCAATCCCTGTCATACCCTCATTACTCCAGGCGAACACATTCTTCCTATCTCTAAGGAATGTAACTAATTCCTATTTGATAAAAGGTATTAGTCTTGAGTCAATCTGGGTGGTCCATTCTGGTTTCTCTTTATCTAGCACAGTGGTTTCTATTTCTTCCATGACCTCTCCTTTCACCAAGTTTTTCTCTTAGGGAGGTTCCAAAGTATCAATGTGGAAAGTAGTTATTCCCCTCTTTATCTCTTGTTGGTTGGCTGAGGTATAATAGCATTCCCGTACTTCCATATTGTTACCATTTACTACATCGACTCCGTAGTTGGTAGGGAACTTCATGCATTGATGCATAGTAGATGGAATAACCTCTAGATATTTTAACCCTACCCGAATAAGGATAATGTTGTAGGCTGAAGGTACATATTTGTCCAATACAAAAAAGCGGATTCGTTTGATTATTCTTGTAGGCCAAGGGTTGACCAGCACGTCAAGATTGACTTTTCCCAGGGGATCTAACCTTTCACTTAAAAATCCTATGACAGTCCTGTGATACAGTTCCACATTTCTGTAGCATAGACCTAACCTTTGGAAATAGTTGTAGAATATTATATCAGTCGAACTCCCATTGTTGTCCAAACCTTTGGTCACTCTTCCATGGTGAACTCTACAAGTAATGACTAACGAATCATTATGAGGATAAAGTACCCTACTCAGATCGTTTTTGGAGAAGATGATAATTTATTAGTCTTTGTTGACTTTTCTAGTCCGACCATCACTGCTTTCAGACATATCAATCTGCCGAATAGTGGGACAAGCTTTGGCTTCATTTAAGTATGCCTTTCTTTTAACAAGCCCATCTCCTCCAACTAAGTCTCCTCTTGAGATAAAAGGACAACCAAAGGAATTTATACCTACATCCATTTTTGGCTCGTCGGGATTATTCAGTAGGTCGGGGTCATCCTTATAGTTGTTATTACATGCCTTTTTAGCGTCTTCTTTTCGTCAATTGGGTGATTCAGATCTTCTCCTAGTATCTTAACTACCGTTTCGATTAACAAATTTTTCCAGTTTTCCTCACCGAATAAGTGTCTCAACTTCATTCTTGAGGTCTATGCAACTATCAGTGGTGTGTCCATGATCACGATGAAAATCACATTACTTGGACTTGTCTCTCTTATTGGGAGGCATCCTTAGTTTCCCAGGCTAATTCAGATCTTTGTTACCTTTGATTTCTTTGAGGATGTGATGAACACACTTGGTTAGTGGAGTATAGTCATCAAACTACTTGATCCTATCAGACTTCTTATCCTTTTAATCTCTATTGAACGAATTTTTATTTTATCCCCTAGCCTTACTTTCTGGTTCATCTTTTGATGCCATGGCTTCTTCGACGTTCATGATCTTTCCAGCCTTATCCATCAACTCAGTCATAGTCTTGGGTGGGTTTTTTTGCCAGCTCTTAGTAAAGATATTTTTCTTGTAACCCACTTATCAAAGTGGCCAATTGGTGAAAACCAAAAATTTTACCTCTAGGCAGATGTTGTACCATATTTGGGATGCACCTATGATGGAACTGGAGAAAGGCCTGTACCTCATCTCATCGAGGACAGAATAAATTTCAATAGCAGCTTAATACTGCTCAATGTGTAAAATGGATCAATTTTCCCATCATATTTAGGAGTGATAATGGTCGCTTGAATTTGGAAGGTGTGGGGTAGTCCATAATAGTCTGGAAAAAAGGTGAGCCTTTAACAAAACTCCTGTGCAAAGGATTTTTTATTTTATCCATTTCCCTTAGCCAATCTTCTAAACGCTGCATGGATCCCTTCCAGGAATGTTCTTCTGGTTTGGATTAGACAGAAGAGGATTTTGTGGCTTTGTTGTGCCTATGTGCTGAACTCTCCTCCCAAGAAGTCTGCTTAGTGTGCACAAAGCCCTTCATACTCGCTCGAGATCTTATTATATGATCATGACGATGTTCATGCTCCTGGTGATGTCCTCTGGTTACCTGGGGAACTAGACGATCAAAAGAAGATCCCATACTTAGCCCTCCAAGACACTGGGCCTCTCTTTGGAAAAAGATCTACCGTTATAGTGATTCGTTGATCAGAATTAAGAGGTTGCGCCAGGACAATATGATCTGTCATAAGAAGACCGGGAATGGTAACTTCTTTCATTCCTAGATGGTGGAGGTGGTATATTTCTCCTGGAATTGGAGGATTTATCGTGCATTGTACGAGCCAATTATCTAATTGACTCTTTCATAACCTTATGTCCTTTTTCCAAATTAAATAGGATCTTATTGAGGTCTCTCTCGTCAGGGGGAGTAGACATATATGGATTATTGCCTGCAACTGGCAAGATTTTTTCTGGAACAATAGTCATTCTTCAAACCAAAGAGTAAACAAAGAAATATATGAGCTAGAGAATGATGACAACCAATCGTTTCCCACAGACGGTGCCAATTTGTTGATGTCTAAAAATGGAGAGATCCAATTTCATAATCACAATTGAATGATAAGAGCAATCTAGTAAAAAACATAAGGGACAAATATTTTTAAAGTGGTTCGGCTATGAAGAAAGCTTACATCCACTATTAGTTTTATTTATGTTGATTACAATAGGTCAATATGATGTGCTTGAATTATTCCCTTGAGATAAGGGAAACTTTCTATTAATAGGGGTCCAGAACCCTAGATATGGAATACCTTTATATTTCTAGACAGTTACATATATATACAATAAATGTGACTCTTGAAATTCAGTATTGATTGCCTTTCAAGTCGAGTAACTTTTGCTATTCCTGATGGTTCAAATTCTAGAGTTGGTTCGCCTTCCAGTTGACTAGGTTCCTCTGCTGCCGATCAAGATAACTAAATGGACATCAAGGATGATAGGTGGTTATGGTTCATTGATCAATGTGGGGAATTAATTTTTATATACAATAGAACCCTTCTGACGAGATACCAATCTCTTCAGAGATACCAATCTCGTTTAAATGAGATTACCATCTCGTTTGAATGAGTTACACTTTAAAAAATTATTTTTAAATAAAGAAAAATAGCTTCGATTTTTAAAGAAAAAAATCATGTTTCTAGCTTTAATAAAAATGATCATCCCAAAATAAATTTAAGGAATAAATTCAAACACTAAAGTATTATACCTTTAAAGTATGGAGATGCTTTAACGTTGGAGATGTTGGATCTCTGGACTTCGTCTCGTCTTGAATCAAACGGTAGCGGTATATGCCAAAACTAAATACAAACCTAAGCTATTTAAGCAATGAGGGAAAATATTCTCTTACAAAATCATTACATTATTCATAATCGAAAATCAAAAATCAAAGATTATGGTTGTATTTATGGCTCAAAATTATGGTAAGTGAGTGTAATATTTATGATCATTCAAAATATGGTTGGTGGGATATGGTTAATGAGTCAAAACATGTGAAACATTTAGATGTTAGGTACCTACTATTAGGACAGAAACTTGTTAAGTGCCTACAATTAGAATAGTAACTTTAATCCCAACCATCCAACCTTATTTTGATCCAGAGGATGCGTCTAATTCCAAGCATTTATAAAGTGAATCAATTCATTCATTATAGCAATATGAGTAAAAGTGAAATCAAGAGGAAGTGAAAGTGTTTTGGAAGGTTTGTAGAGTGAGATAGATATGAGATATTAAGAGTTTCACAATTTATGTTCTTTATATCTCATAGTGAAGATTTCTCCTCTCCTCCCATAGACGTAGCCAATTTATTGAACCACATTAAATCTTTGAGTATCTCTTGTGTTTTGTCACTTTTTTTTATTTATATACATAGTGTGTTTCATTATCCATGGAGATAAAGTACTTATTTGTATGCGATCGGAGGCAGGGGATTTTTCATTAAATCCTAACAACTGGTATCAGAGCTCCAGGTTGATACAAAAAGTTCTTGGCATATTTGTTTCTCTAAGGGAAGGAAAAAATGAAACCATGGTTACTCTTGATATTTTTTCTAGATCTAAGAAGTGGAAACCAAGTTATGGATCCAAAAGTACTATGAAGTTAGAAATAAAACCTTTTTGCGAGAAGATCAATTTCGGCTTATCGCAAGGGTGGATTCATGGTTTTCTTATACAACAAAGAATGGAGACTACTTTGTTGGGAGTAAAGAAGAAATTAGAGGATCAGACTGATGTTGAGTGGGAAGACATTGATCCAACGGCGAGCTCTTTTTTTACATGAATATTATAGATGACGTGTTGAATCATTTGATCAAAGAGACCATAACGAAGTATATGTGGGATAAATTTAAGGAGATATACTTAGGGATCTGTTAGATAAGCTTCAACTCAAGAAGAGGCTCTTGAATCTGTAGATGAAGGAAGGCGAGGATGTGATGAAGCATACCAATATGTTCAAAGCTTTAATAAACTATGTGAGTCGGATAAATGTTCAATTCAACAAGGAGTATCGAGCTTTATTATTGCCTGCATAATTGCGAGATTCATATGAGCATTTTGTCACCACCCTTATGTTGGGAAAGACAAATATCAAATTCAACGAGGTTATGAAATACATAATCTCTCATTTGATGATGAAGAATAAAGATGGTTGAGAAGGAACATTTTTCCATAGTCAAGCTCTGACGTTAGAAGTGGAAATAACTAACAAAATAGGGAAAGGCAAACAAACTATGGATCTAGGGAGACTAGTAGGTCTAGATCAGGTGATAAAAAAGAGAACCAAGTGTTATAAGTGCAAGTAATGGGGCCATAAAATATGGGAATGTCCTTCATTGAATAAGAAGGGAAAAATGGCCAAGATAATGCTACGATAAATTATGCAAAAAATCGATGATTTCGTTGGAAATGCTCTCACTATTTCCAAATGTAACTCCTTATCTTGAGAAGATTGGGTATTATATTCGAGTTCTACACATAATATATGTTCCAATATTGATAGTTTTGATTCCTTCCAATGTAAAAGAAAAGTCTATATGACATTACTCGACGATAAAACTTGTGCCGTAAAACGGGTGGGAATAGTGAAGATTAAGATGCTTGATGGTGTAAAACGAAATTTTGATGGTGTGGTCTATGTACCAAAGGTATGTAAAAATATAATATCCATTAGCCAACTGGATTACATGGTCTAATGAGTATCGATAGAAGGCGGAGTCATGAAAGTGGAACATGGTTTTACGATCCTAGCGAGGGGAGAAAAGAGAAAAAGGTTGTATCGTCTTATTGAAATTATAAGGAAATTAGGTTTGCAAGATATCAAATGCTTTAGATGTGATTCTATCATAGGTACACCAACAAAAACATGGGTGTTATGTTTCCAGCAGCAGGCGAGGGTGAGAAGGGAAAACCTACTAGAGAAGGAGAGATCATTAACTCCCCCTTCGGAGTCGACAAATAAAGTCAACCGGAGATGCTACATATATACATTGGCTGACATTAATCAAGGTGGAATTAGGACATAGTTGCTTAATTTAGTCATGTGTAGCAGGGTACGTGTAGAAGAGCCAATGGAGAATGTTTGTGTGTGTTACAAACGGGAAAACTTGTTATAGGGTAATGGCATAAATTCTTATCAAGGTGGAGTCGTGTTTGACTACTTAAGGATTTGAATGAGAGAGCTCTCCGCATTCAGGGACGTTGTGCTATTCGCCAAGGTGGAGATTGTTGGATTTATGACTCGAAATTTTGATAGGTGTATTATGAGAATTCAAAATATGGTTGGTGGGATACGGTTAACGAGTCAAAACATATGACACATTTGGATATTAGGTGCCTACCATCGGGATAGTAACTTGATAGGTTCCTACAATTGGAATAGTGTCTTTGATCTTAACCATCCAACCTTATTTTGATCCAACAGATGTGTCTAATTTAAAGAATCTATAAATTGGCTTAGTTCACTCATTCTAGAAATATGAATAAAAGTTAAATCAAGAGGAAGTCAGGATGTTTGGAAGGGTTGTACAGTGAGATAGACATGAGAGTTTGAGTGTAACAATTTATGTTCTTTATTTCTTATACTAAAGATTTCTCCTCTCGTCCTATGGACATTGCCAATTTGAGAAACCACATTAAATCTTTATGTTTCTCTTATGTTTTATCATTTTTGTTTGTTTTTCATTGTGTGTTTCATTAGCCATATAAATAAAGTACTTATTCGTATATGGCCGAAGGCAAGGGATTTGGCATTAAATCCTAACAATATTTACAACTAAACTAGAACAAAATCAAGACACATGATTAACGAAGAAATTTTTTGGTTCCAAACTATGTTCCATGGTTGTTTGTCTTTCGTTTATTTTCCTTTTGATATATTACTATGATCACAAGTTGTGCCATGCCTCAAAATACGATTCAATATCACATTATTTATAACTATCATCATTTTCCCAAAATATAAATATATTTTTATAAAAAAAGTGAGATATACAACGTAAGAAATTTAGGAGTATGATTATTACAATAGAA
Source organism: Sambucus nigra (assembly GCA_949130495.1). Taxonomy (NCBI): domain Eukaryota; kingdom Viridiplantae; phylum Streptophyta; class Magnoliopsida; order Dipsacales; family Adoxaceae; genus Sambucus; species Sambucus nigra. Next base: position 343,177,101 of record OX422220.1, on the reverse strand, counting down.
GGAGTATAAACTACAAATGTTGGCATGATGGCTTTTATAGTGATAAAAACTGTTGCCTAACTATTTGGCTAAACATTTAAATATAAAAGATGCAATAATTAATACCCAGCCAATCAGGAGTGTGGTTAAAAAAATTCAGTTGGACATAAAACTTGTTCTCATGATAGATAAGTTGGTGTAAAATCTAGTTTCACACTTTGTTTTATTTCCATATGTTTCAACCTTAATATATTAACTTTTACCCTCTATCTCCCAAACCTCGAATCAAATAGTTAAATTCATTCTTTTTTTACTCTTAGAGTACTTTCCCTCTTATTTTAGCTTTTTAATCCCCTAAACTACAGAACTCACACATTCCATCAGCTAACCACAACCCCAAGATCGAATCCACCATAAAGTTGAGCTCTAGTGGGGATTAGGAGATGGATTTTGAGGTAGTTCTCTCCATGGTCATACAAAAACTCACAGACCTACTCAGACAGAAATCAAATGTTTTCAAGAGGTGGAATAGGTGAGTATAATATTAAGAGATATTCATAGCTTCTTAAAAGACACAAAATACCAAAAAGACAATTAGGAGGAATTTATAAGGAGGTGGCGAAAATCATCGGCATGATCTAAAATGTGAATCATATGATTGAAAGATTAGCCCATGGATTAATCCGCTTGAGGATGATGGGTTTCATCAATAAGTATATTAAAAATCATTAAAAACAAATTTCATGTGCAGATGATAAAATCGAAAACATGGGTTTGGTCAAACGTAACATCGATCACATCAGGAAGACAATGTGTGATATGAGAAAGACAAAAGAGGAGTGCGAACCTAATAAGTATGGTAAGGGTTTTAGGCTATCGATAGTATGAATGTGATGTACATATATTATGTGTAAAAACCATTAATATCAATCTCAATGGAACTGTAATTACTAGTTCATAGACACCAAAGGTTTTCATTGATATACCACACATCCCTAGGCCCCATTCTCCATAATGAATCTCAAGACACCATGGAAACCCTATAAGAGAATAAGAAAAACATAAGCTCATCAAATTTAATATTTCAACTTCAAAAGGAACAATATATGTCCATTTTGAACAAAATCCATGCAGGCATGTGAATTATTGGCAATGTTTACCATTGGATGTTATATTATAACCCTATAATATTTCAATAAGGGATATTTAATGGAGCACGGTGAATTAGACATCAAATGACACTATCACCTAAAAATATAGTGCAAACGGATATGAGAAAGAAAAATAATGTATAATCTTAGAGTTATGCTAAAATGGAAGATGATAATCAAATTTTAAATCCCGAATGATCTACCCTTTCTAAGGTTACTACGTGAAAACAAATTGTAGTCACCATCCGACACAAAATTGGTATAGAGATACCAACTTTCTCTTTCAATGACATGAAATATATGATATAAATTCCCCAGAAACTATGGTTCCCATGAATCAAATACAACATCGCAAGAATCTTTTCTACATTGTTTAATAACCGTTTGAGCAATGGAATTAAACTACTATCAGCCTATAAATTAAGTTGTATGTCAAAGAAAATAGACTCAATATATAAACTGAAGCATAATGATAAGTAGAAATAAACCTATAACACATCAGTAAACATAAATCTAAAACACACAACTAAGCATAGATATACATATAAATAATATCAATGCATTTGAAGGAAATTCAAGTTTTGAACAATGCAATGCTAAACAAGTAAGTTTTAACATATAAATCATAGAAAATACAAAATAGTGGCATAGAAGAATATGATTATATTAACTCCTAACGGCAAGGCCACCAAGAAACTTGTAGAGGAGAGACTCGGCTTGAGCAATTGCATAAATAAAAATACCACACGAAGGAGCACATTGCCAATAGATTTATGGCAAGAAAAATACTAACTTGCAAAACCTTACAAATTAACAAATAAAGTTACAACATTCATGCACACATTTTATCAAACATGGTCCATGCACTTATATAATGTTACAGCTTCAACCTGTGTTGAGATATATAACTGCTTGATGAACAAACAATAAATATGCAAAAACAAAAGAAAAAAGAAAAAAGATAGTGTTAGATGACATGTTATCTTAAAATGTGTATGTATCTCTCAGACGAATGAGATATTAGGAGTCATAAAAATAAAATTTATCAGATAACATGCTACCTAAAACATGTAGACTAAAAGTATTACTACAATCCTACATACCACTTGGTGAAAAAAAACTTTAACTACAAATCATGCATTCATAATACCCTAACCTATAATTTTTTTGGTAAATCATCAAAGTAAAAGAACCTAGCATGTATGACAAGACAACGACATTTTCAAAAGAAAATTTGGTTGATCTTGCACTAGAGGAAACTGTATTTATCAAATTTAAAAACAAAAAAATTAAACATATATCCATATCAATCCAATACAGGTCAATACATACATGTGAAGAAAAAGATTATCATAACTACGAAATAGGGTCACTATGTTACCTTATAAGTGATGGAGATGGAGATCGACGAAGAGAGAAAGTCATCAGAGAGGGACGTTTGATAGATGTGAAGAATAGTGGAGTTAGGTTTTTCGTTTGGGAGGGAATTAGAAATATAGGGTTATTTTTGTTTGGAAGGGAAAGCAACGCATTACTCCTCCGTTTGAGAAGTATTAAATTTATTTTTTTATTTTTTTATTTCCAACCTAATATTAGTACACTTATATGAAATTAATAATGGTAATTTATTGTGAGAAATAGTAATGGGATAATACTATTAGTAATAAATAAATATTTTGTTACTAAAAGTGCATTTTGGTGCAGTGTTAAGGAGTTAGACGTGTTGATCTCAAATAGAATATGCTCAATAAACTCCCACTCCTATTGGCATAGGGGAGTTTCATAATGATTGTAAAAAATATTGAGAGTGATAAAATGTATCATTGCATGACATAAAATATACCTCTAGAGATGCCATTGACTATTATCTAGTGCTAGAGAAGCATGCTCAAGTCCCAAGCCCCTTTGTTGTCCCTGGCAATTCTCCTTTAGAAGATCCCAATACCTCAGTAAAGTTTCTAGAGTCTATCAAAGATCAACAATAGACCATGAAAACCTTGAACATTGATTTTTTGAATGTGGATACCTTAGATACACGCGATGAAGAAAAAGAGCAAAGAGTGGAGATAATGGAAAAACTGATAAATTTTAACAATGATGAGTGTTTCCCAGATATCAGTGTCCAAATTATAGAACCTTGGTTCTCCACTTAGAGAGAGTTCATTCCAATTACACAATGAAAAAAAAATACATGTTTACATGGGGCCACACCAACATTGTAGGGGTAGATCCTTATTTCATGTTCTATAACCTTAGCGTGGACCCCACATATAAGCCTATTTGCCAAAAGAATTAATTATTTACGTTAAAAAGGAGCGAGGCTACAACCGATGAAGATAGAAAATTTTTAGAAGACATGTTCATCTGAGAGTTGAAATAACCAAAATTGTTTGTAAACATGTTACTTATCCTAAATCACAATAAGAAATGGTGGATGTGTGTAGAGTCAACAAGGCATGCCCCAAGGATAACTTTCATCTTTCAAGGATTGACACACTTGCCAATTAAACAATAAGCCATGAAATCCCATCCTTTATTAAATCCTACTACGACGATAACTAAATAAATATGGCACACCATAATGAGGAAAATACCTCATCCACCAAAGACAAAGGCACCTATTATTACAAGGCTATATCTTTGGGCATTGAAATACTGTTGCTACCTAACTGTGGGGTATGAAGTATGTATTCAAGAATAATATAGGTAAAATAGCTAACGTCTTCAAACCATATACAACATGATTAGTCTTTAATACTGCATGAAATTCCCCTTTTATTTAATCATTCTAGCATTCCCACTCCCTTGTCCCTCTATATTTGTGATCATATACTATATAACCTATATGTTTGGTATATACCTTGTGCAAGGTTTATTTAACCATTTATAGGCAAGGGATTACTTATCAAAGCAATTTGATGCTTTTTGGGAAAGTTTCATCGCAACAAAATGCAACTTCAAGGGTATTTTTATAAATTTAGACTTTATGCCCAGCATGGAAGAATTCCATGCTAGCTTAATTCGTTAAATTGACTTCGTGTGGCCATAAATTGCATGTCATTTCAATTTCTAATGACCAAATTGTGTCCGTTTTCTCGAATTATATTACATTGAGGGAAGTGATGATGAAACATAGTGTTGATCGATCGCACTTTGTCAATCAATTTCCATTTTCTTGATTTATGAAGATCTTGAAGATAGTAAGGCTGATATCAGATTAATTGATCAATCGCCCCAGACCGATTGATCGGGCCTACAAGTTTTGGGGAATTTTTAGTTTTTGTAATTTCTTTTCTCTTATTAAAAATACACTTACTATAAATAGTAAGATATTTTTTCTATTTAGAGATAGCTGATATTTTCAGGAAATCTCTTTTATAAGGATTTACTCTCTTCTCTATTGAAGGGTTTAATATAATTTCTTCACTATCTCTTGTCATTTACTCCACTGTAAGTATATAAAGCTTGGGTTTGTTGTACTTTGTTGGCATTGAATACTTTCTTATGCGTTAATATTGTTTTTGTGTTTGAACTCTTGTATTTAATGGCTCAGTCTCTTTTAGTTACTCCTACTTTGTATTTTGGTATCGCCATTATTATGCGTAGCTAGTTTAATTAATTTGGGAGTATAAACCCACGTTGGATACGTCTACTTCTTTGTTAGGTTTGTAATTTGAATCAAATCATTAACTTATCTTATAATGTAAGGGTTGCATTTTAGACTTCACTCCAATATCAATGAATTTCTTTTTGTATTGTTAGGTTTATTGAAATCTTCTTTTTGTATTGTTAGGTTTATGCCTTTCATTCTTAATTATTGAAAGTAGTAAATTATTACAATTTGATTATTTATTTGATCATAAAGACCATTTTTCATTGTGATAGTATAAGGTGGGGGAATGCTCATATGCCTCTTTTAATCTCAGTTTATCAAATCTCTAGTTAATACTCACTTAACTTCAATTATCTCTAATTAGTTTATTATTCATAATTTTGTTTCACTTTAGTTCATTAATTCACTCTCTTAAACACGAATCATATTTTCTTACTTTTTACTCTTGTTATTTAATGTTTTGATAAACAAACACTAACTTTAATTTTTATAAATCACTGCGGAGTTTGAGTCCCATCTTACCGGATTTTTATTACTCTCATGATTAGCTTGCACTTGAGTTATAAAATATTTTAAGCGAGTCAAAAATCGCTCCATTGGCAAGGATTTATTAGTAACATTGATATTTTTAGTTCTTTATTGACAAGCATGCATGCATTTAATTCTTTGATCTAGTTTTGTTTCAAAGGTTTTGGTATGTAAGAATAAATTCCAATTGAGTAATTTTTTATGTATTTTAGCTTAATTCCATTCGAAAATAATAATTTGTGATGAGTGATAAAATAGTAATCGATTTAAGACCCATGTTTCCTCCCCTCTAGACCTCAGACGAGTAAGAGGAAAGAAGTGCCAAGTGTGAGACAAAGGTTTGAAGTGGTTTAGGACATCAGGAGATGGGTCTACGTATACTGTACTAAGGTGTTTCACTTGTTTATTAGAATGTAGTTAAGTATTACAGTCTAAGAGAGCCCTTAAGCTTTGGCCAAGAGAGTCTGATGTCGTGCAACATTTTTCGATGGTACAGAGGATCTGAAGAAGTAACATAATGACTTCTCTAAGGGCTCTTAGATACTATTTTAGGGCTCTTGCAAGATGTAAAAAGTGTGAGAACAATGGAACTAGTTCAAATACAAATATAAGTTCGTAATAATAGGTTATAAGCGTAAACTACGGTGGGAACACCTCAGAAATGACAGAACTCTTATGAGTCTAATTGTTTGATTTTTCTTATCGGTTTAAGGGCTAGAGATCGACCCCTCTCCACCTTGCACAAGCCTATTATTTATAGGATAATTAATGGAGAGAGAGAATGAGTGGGTTGTTAAGGCATGGCCGAGGTGTCCCTGAGTTATGCTGGTGTCATCAAGGTGGTGGAGTGTTGAGTCGATTGTTGAGTGAATTTAATTATGACGGGAGAAATCAATACAAGTGGAGATGGGTGGTGGTGGTGTTAGGAGTAATAGTGTTCTGATTCTTACATATTCCATCAGACTGTCTGCCAAAGTTGTACCGGAGGTTCTAGGGGTCTTGAAGATCCATCGGGTGGATCAAAACTGATCCTAAAGTACCACGTGCCACCACTTCCTACAACTGAGGCTTGGGTGACCTATGGAGGTTATTATGTTTAAATATTTCAATCTAAGGTTAGCTCTCATCATAAATCGTGGTGGAACCTTTATGTTTTGATCTCTAAGCTCTCTAGAAGAGGTATGCTGTAACGAATATCCATTTTTAGGGGAAGTATACATGACTGAGATATGCTATAGTACCATAGCTCACCCTTGAAGGTAGTAGCAGCTTTATAAGACAAGTAGTGTCTTTTCTGAGGTTTAGGGATAGCCTTGGGACCTCTTCCCTACTTTAGAGGTATCTTGGGGTGTTATGAGAATTTTAAAACACCAAGTGCAAAATATAATCTTATCAATTTGAGTTATTGGTTCAGACTTGAGCTAGTTTATCCTTTAAAATCCTGTTACGTGTTTGATTGAGGGTCGCTATGATACAAGCCAAGATAGAGCATCTATGTCATTGTTCCATGTTTCATGCCACGTTTTGTATTCAACATTGAAGGATCTCATAAGGTATGAATGTGTATTAATCTCGATCCTTGGATTTTAGAATTAGGTGTTGGTTTTTTGTGTTTATTAATATTGTTTAAGGGATTTTTTCAAATTATATAAAAAGAAAAATAAATTTTTTATTTAAGGTCGTTCGAACTATATTTTGGTTTTTCTTATAACGAGGTACCATATGTCATTCAAATGAACATCAAACGACAAAGGTTTAATTATGAGAAAAATATCCTTCAAAGGTTGTTCAAATAAGATTGGTATGTTCGTTCGAACCAAGTCCAATTTTATTTGACTGAGATAAGTGTTTTCATTCGAACGACTTCTTGTTCTTATTCGAACGAACCCTTAAAAAATGTATTGCCTAAAAAAATTCTATAAATTAAAGTGTTGGCGTCAACTTTCTTAGATATTTTTGGAGAAATATTCTTTCCTCTCAATATCTAAAATCCTTCAAACCCTAGTTTAAATATCCAAGCTTCATATTTATATGCTTTGAGATCTCAAGCTTTGTGAGCATTAAGTTTTATAGTCTACAACTTTGTGAGTATTACTTCATGAGATGGACTCCATACCTAGTTTTCTTATTTACATATCGTGGACTTCGTGTGTGTGGCACTGAGAAGTGGTGTACTCCATATTCGATCCATTAATAGTTATTGAGACAGTATCAGTGAATACCGAGGCATGTGGAGACTCACACATTATGGCAGTGCACGGGTGAAAGCTCGTGTATCGTTATGGAAGGATAGAATGACTGAAGATGCATTAAGGATTGGAGGGCATCGAGTCAGTTGATTAAGTTATCTTCATATTCGTTTGCAATTCCACACATAGTGAATTTGCGTGGTTGGGCCGTCGGAGTTTTTTCCCATTGTGAGTTTTCCTCGTACATCAATGTGTTGTGGGTTGCCTTTATTTTATTATTTTTATCACCTAGATGCACACTTACATGAGATAAAGGTTGGTAAATTGGTTTAACAACACAAGTTTAATTAGTGCTAAGTCTAATTAGGTTATTTTCATTAAATCAATTTAATTTGAAAAATTACAAAAATCGATTTGTATGTTTGCTTGTCCATATATTAAAACCCTTCAGTATTGCAAGTAGATTTTCAATTTCATGTGGTATAAGAGATGGCATCTCTAAGATGTTTAGGCATGAATTCAAGCAGTTTTTATATGGAAGGTCAATTATTTTCTAAGCCACCGATGTTTGATGGGTCTAATTACTCGTACTGGAAATCGTATATGAAATCACCACATAGATAAGTGCATTTGGTTAGCTGTTATTAAGGTGTGGACTCCACCCATTACCATAGTAGGAGAGATCTGTGTCCCTAGACCTATAGAAAGTTGGAGAGAATATGAGCATAAATTATATATTTACAATTATATTTGTCTAAATGCTTTATTTTGTGCAGTCACCCCCGAGGACTTCCACCGTATTATGATGCGTGGGACGTCAAAAGAGGTTTAGGACCTACTCTAACTAACTCATGAGGTAACTAGTGTTGTTAAATCTTTCAAACTCTAAAACCTCACCACTTTGTTTGAATTATTAGGATAGAGGAGAGTGAAACCTTCTTTGAATTTTATGCTAGACTTTATAACATTTTTAACTCATTTTTTAACTTAGGAGAGAGAATACCCAAATCCACAATAATCAAGAAAATCTTAAGGTCCTTACCTGAAAGATTTAATTCCAAATTAACTATTTTCAATACATTGGGTACTCTCAACTCTATGAAACTCATGGAGCTTATAAGTGGCCTTGAAACTTATGAGCTCGATATGTTTCCTTCCAAACTGTAGAAGAAAGAAAATGGTATTGCTTTCAAAGACTTGAAGGAGCAAACACCAATTTTGAATGATGAGTCTGATGTCAATTCCGATGATATGGCCATGTTTGCTAAGAAGTTTAAGAGCTTTTTCAACTTTAATAAATTTACAGACAAATTGGATGAAAAGAAATTTGATAATAAGTATAACAAGACTAAAAAAGTTCCTAAAAATCATATTGATAATTTTAAGAGGGGTGAGTTCGATAGATATTTTAGGTGTGAGGGTTATGGCCATAGGGCAGCTGAGTGTGACATTAAGCTAAGAAAGGAAAGAAAGTAACCTATTGCATACAAGGCTTCATAGAGCGATAGTTAACTAGAAAAGGAACCTAATTCTCCCATTAAATGCAATGCCACCGCATTTATGGCTAGTCATGGAAGCCTTAATGAAAAGTCTTCTCATGAAGATAATTTTGTGTATGATAATTACGGTGACATTTTGGTTGACTCCCAAGTGAGTGGTAATTAGGAAGAAGAAGAAGAAGAAGAAGAAGAAGAAGAAGAAGAAGAAGAAGAAGAAGGAGGAGAAGGAGGAGAAGAAGAAGAAGAAGAAGAATAAGGAGGAGGAGGAGGAGAAGAAGAAGAAGAAGAAGAAGAAGAAGAAGAAGAGAGTGAATTTTAAGTTTCCTTTTGAGAGTTATATGCGGAGATGGTGAAATTGAAAAGGGCTATCTTGAAGTTGAAAGTTAAGTTGAAAGAACATTCTACAAGTAACGATGATACTAAATGGATTGAGGATATTATGGCAAGTTAGAAGACTCTTAGGGAGAATCTCACTCTTCTTGAGGGGGAGAGAGATAACCTTTGGGGATTGATAGAGATTTTGAAGAATAACTCCCTTATTTTTTATTACTCTTGTCATTTAGTTGGGTATAGGATTGTGGAGTTAGAGGAGAATTAAGAGACTCAAGTCACATCAATTTTATTTGGAATCTAGGTCGCAGAAGTTGGATAGGATTTTAGGCATCGTCCAAATCAAACGTGATAATTTTTATATTGTCTTCGATGATCAAAATACTTCCTCTACTAAATCCAAGACAATTATTTTGAGAGAGCCAACCATTATTAGGTATATTAGAAAAGTTTAACTTAAGGGTAAGATTCCATATGTCTACACGTGAACACACTGCCGTAGGAAGGATCACCTTAGGCGTTTTTATTTTTATCTCCAACAAGGTTCTAGAAAGTCTAAGTCAAGTGTCACTAAGGTTCCCCAAACCTAATAGAGTCATGTTACACCTATGTGGGTTAGAAAATCAGATTTAAAGGCATTAAATGTTATACTTATTGATTCTCGAATGCTTTCACATGATACTTCTCACACTAAATCTAATAGTTGAGTGTGTTTATATATTCTCATGCACTAGCTTTTGTTCTTAATGATTATTTTATATCGTTAGTTGTATGATGTTTGAGTCTTTTGTGTTTTGATTTATTTTTTTTACGTCTTATTGAAAAACATGTAAAAAGATTTTGTTTATCTTTTGAGTTTGTTTTTCAAGTGGTGTCATTTTTAAAAAAATGTTTAAAAAATTAAAAGGATTTTTTTTATGTGTCATTTGGTTTTACACATTTTGTGTGGCTTATTGGTGTGTTTGAATCCACTTTTTTCCATATATCCATGTGTCTAGGACATTTGATGATTATTTTTAATCATTGGATTGTTCTTAATCATGTTTGTATGGAGTAGTTCAACCTTGATCTGCTCAATGGATTCAATTTGCATATGCCTCCACACACACATGCAAGAGCTCTTTTGTATTTTTAATTCATATGTTTTATGAGCTAAGTGAGGTGTTGTCCCATCAATCTTATCATTATACATTTTTTTGTCTATGGGGGATTTTTTCATGTAAGAAAAATTTCCCGTGAGTTTTTGATTTATTTGAAATATGAGTGTGCCCGGGAAGGGGAAACGAAGGGATAAATCTCCTTTGCATGAAAGGCCATTGTTGGTAAGAGCTTGAAAAATTGAAGAGGAAAAATAAAATGTAAAATTGCGAAGGCTAAAATTTTTGCATTGATTCTTCAAAAATGATATCTTTAAAAGAAAATGAGAAGAAAAATTGAAGATCTAAAATTTCGAGGGTCTTATAAGTGTGGAGATCAATTGGTTTGCATAATGAATCCTAGTTATTTTATGTTTGACGGTATTAGTTTGAGAATCGTCAAGATTTCTAGGCTAATGTCCATTTTTCTTATTTGTCCATTATGAGTTCACTTTATTTGTAATTATGAGTCTAAATATTTATTTGATAAAGTTAATGCAGTCAAATAGAACTCCTTGGAAATATTTTGAGTGATTGGCTCATAATTCTTTTGTTTCTAGTTCACACCTATTTATTCGGTTTACCACATATATGTTTAGACACATTAATTCCATACGAGTGTGGAAAGATTATTGCATTTAGTGTCTTTTGTGGTGTTTTTATATATATATATATATATATATATATATATACTATTTTTTTTGAGTCCTTAGGTTTGCCCTTAGCCCATGCATGCCATTCATTCTATCTTGAGTTTCAAGTTGTTTCAAATTAGTATGCTATATGATCATATGGCATATTTTGTTGCTCACTTACATTGGCGTCCTATGATTATTCTTTTTCATCAAAATTGGTATCATTTGCTCGTTGTTTGGATTATTTGTGCACATGTTGTCGACTTGTGTTTGTCGTTACTTGTTACACTTTACACCACTGCATGATATATTTGTTTTACCTTTATGCTTACACATGTTTCATTTAGTGAGAGAAATGGCTTTATTAGGCATCTTTATCTTTGTCTATTCCTGAAAAAAAAGGGAGAGAAATGGTATCTCAATCTTTATAGTCAGGGTGAGATTTTTACCTTTCGGGGAGACATCATATCTTAGGTGGATATTGTTAGGAAAATGGGAAGAATTTATTCATATGACAATTTTTATTGTAATACATTATTTGTGCATTTGAATGTGTGTTTAAGTCTGCTGGTTTAGTAATGATGCGATAAAGTTTAAATAAGAGCAAAGCTACTCAACGTTTGAGTCTGTCACGTGTCTGTACTTTTTTCTTTTGGGAATTAGGGACTGAGTCTTTTAGATAGCGTTACGGACCATTGATTTAATTTTTATTTTTGTCCCGGAATAGCCAAAGGGGGACAATTGTAAGGAGATATTTAAAATTGAGTCAATTTTATGTATTTTGGATTTATTCCGTTTGGAAAAATAATTTAAGTCATAGGTTAGGAATTGAGTTGGTTTGTCCTTCAAAATCCTATGACGTGTTTGATTGAAGGCCGCTACAGTACAAGATAACTTAGAGCGTCTACATCATCGTTTTGTGCCACATTTTGTCTTCAACATTCAAGGATATCATAAGGTATAATGCATATTAATCTTAATCCTTGGATTTTAAAATTTGGTGTTGGTTTTAATTATTTTATAAATATTGTTTAAGGTCATTTTTGTAATGTTGTAAAAAAACAGACTTTTATTTAAGGTTGTTGAACTACTTTTTGTTTTTCGTTCGAATGAGGTACCATAAGTTATTCAAATGAACATCAAATGAGAGTTTTTATTCTCAGGATAATATCATTCGAAGCTTGTTCAAAGGTCATTCAAACGAGATTGGTATGTTAGTTCGAATGAGGTCCAATTTGGTTTGAATGAGATCAGTTTTTTAGTTCTAATTACCTATTATTTTCATTAGAATGAACTCTCGAAAAATCTAGCACCTCAAAAATTGGGTTTATATAAATTAAAGTATCAACCTCAGTTTTCTTACAAAGTTTTAGCAAAAATTATTTTCCTATCAATATCCAAAGGCCTCCAATTCCTATATTACACCAAAGTGTTTTAAAGATCCAAGTTTCATCTTTATATGCTTTTAGATCTCAAGTTTTGTGAGCATTAAGGTTTATACTCTATAGCTTTGTGAGTATTTTTTCATTGGGTGGACTCTGTACTTGGTTTGTTGTTTACATACAGTGGAGTCCGTGTGTGTGGTGGTGAGAACTGAAGGACTTCATGTCTGATTTATTGACAGTTTCTAAGCTTGTATCGGTGGATATCGAGATATGTGTGGACTCACACATTGTGACAGCGAGCGGGTGGACTCTTGCACGTTAGTGTGCAGAGATGGAACAAAGACGCGTCAAGGCTTGAGAAGGAATTGAGTCGTTTGTGTAATTTTTTTCTTATGTCCTTTTTAATTCTGTACATTGTGAATTTATGTGATTGGGCCATCCGAGATTTTTTCCATTCTGGGTTTTCCTAGTACATCGGTGTGTTGTGGTTTTCCTTTATTTTATTCTTTCTATCACCTAAATGCATGCTTAGGTAAAATAAAATTTCGTAAATTATTTTAACAATAGAATTTTAATTGGTGCTAAACATCATTGGTTATTTTGTCTAAATCAATGGAATTTGAAATATTAAATAATTGGTTTGTATTTTTCCTATCTATATATTAATACCTTTTGGTATTCCAAGTAGGTTTGAACTTTCAAGATACTCTGCTCTTATAACATCGGAGTTGTTCAATGACCAACAACTTGAATTCGGCGTTCGATAGTAAATTGTTTGACCGAAACCACCACCTTCGTTTGATCATACATTTATGCTCAATACATTTGTAACCCGGTCATTTATGCCAACTTAATCGCACCACCCTCGATGCAATATTTTGATCCTCCAATGGACAACATGCGTGGTCCATCCCATGATGTTTCTCCTACATAATAAACATTTGATGACTTTCTCTGCCCTGAGTTAGTCACATATCTTGGGTGCATCACGTTCCCTTTCAATGCCGGGAATTTCAATTTTAGTAAGGGCATGATTAATCTTTTCCCTTCCTTTCGTGGATTTTAAAATGAGTATCCGTATTGGCGCATAAGAAATTTTGGGGATGTATGCAACACCTTTTCATATCTAAATTTTACACACGAGCTCATACATCTTAAGATTTTCTCATTCTTAATAAAGAATAAAGGTAAAAATTGACTTATAACTATCCCACCCAATTTTATTGGGTCTTAGAAAGAACTAAAATATCTCTTTCTAAAAGAGTTTTTCCCAACTCATAAAACCAACCTCATCATGAAGCAAATCTAAAAATACATAACTCAAATAAATCATGAGTCGTGTGATAAATTTTAGGAACATTTGAAATCATTGAAGTGATTTTGTCCTCATCGTAATTTTGACCAAATGAGATTGATTTTTATATTCCATGGGGGTTAAATCCATTGACCAAAAAATTGTTCAAACCCATATGCCAAGGTCATTTTCTTACCTTAAGTGGCGAAGAAGTGTAAGATCACTTGGAGTTTGTTGCCATGACTTCACAAGGGTGGGATACAACAAATCCTTGTGAGCGGGCTACCAAAGCAAACACCATCCTCAAGGGAAAAATTAAGGTGTGTGTTTTTCAAGGAAAAATGATGGTGAGAATACTAAGTATGGCCATCTTTGTCATCGGGACGATGCTTTACAACTCTCTCAACATTCCTACCTCATGAAATTCGTACAAAAGGTTTCTATTATAGAGGACCTTGTTTGTATGATCTGTGACCAAATTGGTCACCCAACCAAGGAGTGCCTCACAATCCCTAGTATTCAAGGACAATTACAAGAGCAAGATAAAGCTATAATTGATTATAAAAAGAAATATCCTAATATCCCATATGATCCCAACAATACTCCATACAATCCTAATTGGAGGATGAGTTACCCTCTACTTATGTGGAAGAATGACCCAAATCTAAATCAAGATTTTCAAAGGTCAGAAAACCATCCACCTCCACAATAACAAACTTAACGGCGACCTCAATATTGATCACCACCCTAATATAAACTGTATAATCCTCAATCAGGACCTCCCCCCTCATCGTATAACCCCCGCATAAGAATTAAAATTAGGAGAAATTTGCCTCCACTCAACAAGTTAACAGAATCATGAAAACAATTTCTTAATTGGTGTACACCGTGAAAGAGATTCAAACTTTTCTTTATCAATTTACCCAAAACTCCCAAGGAATTGTGAGACCACTTTTATTAGTGCAACCTCAACCCAAACCCAATGGTCAAATGATCACTAAGAGTTCTAATATGAGTGCAACACAAATCGAGCATGATAAGGTTATAACTACCATTCGGAATGGGAAATAGGGTGGTAACCACGTTGTGAGGCCCCCACGAAATAATTCGTTCCAATTACTCCCATGAGGAAAATCTCAAACTCAAAGGATGTGAAACCTCTCACTCTTGAAATTGTATATGATGACATCTCCAAAGAGGAGAAGAGCCTATTATTTCGATAGACCCCATTTGCCACATTTTGGCCCGATTTCCTCAAAGGCTCAAAGCTAAGGATAATAAAGCCTAGAGGGAGGGTTTTCTCAAACTCTTTAAACAAGTGAATATGAACATTCATCTCCTTAAGGTAATAGTACATGTATCAAAATATGCTTAGTTTATGAAAGACTTGTGCACAGTTAAATGGAGGAAACATTTGTGCAAAAAGGCGGACATGGAAGTCCAATATAGATCCATCATAACAAATGAGCTTTCCCAAATATTTAGAAATCCAGGATTCCACACCATATCATGTATAATTGGATATTGAAATACTGATTATGCCCTTTTTGATTTGGAGGCAAGTGTGAAGTTACTTCCTTATTCGGTTTACCTCAAGTTCAACCTCGGTGAAATATAAGTTACTCCCATCACTTTACAACTTACTAACCGCTCCACAAGGTTACCTTGAGGCATTGTGTAAGATGTGATCATTCAAGTTGATTATTTTTACTTCTTGGTAGATTTTATTATTTTAGACACGCAACCGATGCTAAAGGGTAGTTTAGAAATTCCCATTATTTTTGGCCGACTGTTTGAAGCTACGTTAATGAAAATATTAATTATATTAATGGGGTTTTGAAATTATCCTTTAGGAATATGATGGTTGAGGTGAACATTTTCATCCTCAAGCAACCCCAATGTTCTGATCAAGTTGAGGAGGGGATGAGATGACGACACGTATAGGCACAGTAGTTCAATAATACTTTGACCTCTCTCATTTTTGAAATCCCCTGGAGGCATGCATTTCAAACTCTTTGGATAGCAATTTCTTATCAATAAAGAGGGGTATGAAGATGCCCTTAATGAAAATTATTATTCTCTGAATGGGGAGCTTATAGAAATGTAAAATGCTCTTGATCTTTTCGAGGTGGTGGATGGTGGTTAAAATGATGAGGATCATAAATGACAACATATAAATGAGAAAAGTGAGTGGGTTATTCAAGAGTCTATGTGGATCTCTAATTTCAAAAAATTACCCTCGTGAAACTCTTTTCCTTTTCCCTCTAATGTCCCAATGCCTAAACTTGAGCATAAAACATTGCCAAAGGAGTTTTTTTTCAAGTATGTTTTCCTTAGTGGTGAGAACACCTTTCCCATAATAATTGCAACAATCCTTGACTTTGGTCAAGAATTGGAGTTGTTAAGGGTGTTGATAATACATAATAATGCTATTGGGTGGTGCATATCCCATCCGAAAGGGATTAATCCGTCCATTTACACACTTATCATATACTTGGAGTATGATGCCAAACCCACTCGTCAAATGCAAACACGATTGAATCCAAATATCAGTAAGGTCATGATGGAGTAGGTGATTAAATTGTATGGGGTGGGGATAATCTACCCCATTTCCTATAGTGAATGAGTGAGTCCGCCCCAAGTGGAGCATAAAATGTCAAATATGTAATACCCCGTATTTTTGAGATATTTATTTATGGGATTAATTAAATTAAATGTGAATTAATTGAGAATTAATCCGGATAAAATACTAACGAGACGTGAATTGGTATTTGATTATAATGTGTACCTACGACGTTATATGAATATTGAAATTATTAAATTTGTCGTGAGATTGATATACGGCAATTTGGGAAATTTTGTTGAGACGCGTGTGACAGTCGCGTCAGGAAAGTATTTATTTAATTAAAAAGTAAATTTTATTTTTATTAACCGTATGATCATTTTGAGTACGCCAGCGCATCCGGAAGGGTCGAAATAGTCAGAAAACACTATCCGGGGGTTTAGTTTGGGTCCCGGGGCATTTTTAGGCCATACCGGCAACTAAAAAGGGTATTTTGGTAATTTTGGAATTTTAGGAATTAAAACCTACGAAAATTAGAGTTTAATTATGATTATTAATTAAACCCACCAACCCATTATCACCACTAAACTGAGTAGTGGGCTACGGGAGAAGTTTAGAATAGAAGTTAAGGGTCCAAGAATAAACCCCACCTCCATTGTCATCATCCTTAGAGAAGAACTTGTAGAGAGAGAGAGAGAAGAGAATTCTGCAGAGAGAGAGAGAGAACAATTCAACCTTCAAGATTCAGCATCAAATTCAGAGAAAGATTAGAGGCAAGTGGTTTAATTACGTTATTTACAAAGAATGTTTCTTCCATGCATAGGAAATTTATATAATTGTTTTGTTCTTGGAGAATGATAAAGACCCATTGAATTGGAATTAGAAAATTACATTTTGATGAGAAGATTACATGTAGAATTGTGTTAGGGAGATTACTCTGACAGAAATGCATCTTTTATATCACCAAAAACGGATTTAATTATGTCTATGGATGACTTTATCTTTCTAGGGTTCATGTTCATGGGATTTGGGGAAAATTGGGGAGATTTGATGATTTAATGTGATTTAGAATGATTCGAAACCATATTTATGTTGATATACGTCCTAAGTATGTTTAGGAATGATTAGGAACCTTAAAACACTGTTGGGTTAATGTTGGGATGAGTTTTGAGAAGAGAAAATTGGTGAAAAACGTAATAGGAATTTTCTGGGCTCGAACTGTCACCTCGTTAGAAGACCTGCCCAGGTCGTTCGAACGAGCTCATTTGAACGAGCTTCTAACGTGTTGATAGTTTGCCTTCTAACGAGAGGGATGTTCATTCGATGCCTTTCGTTCGAACGAGATCTCGTTAGATGCCCACTTCGTTCGAACGAACTCTCGTTCGAATAGCCTCGTTCGAACGAGACTTCTAACGAGTTGACAGTTTGGTCTTTTTGACCTGATTTGACTTCTAGTGTTCCGTAACCTTGTTTAATTGTAGAGATGAAAATTCCTTGATGACTAATCGATATAGTTGGGACATTTGGAATATATTGAGGAGTAAAACATAGAAGTGTGGTTTGAACCAAATGATAATTATGGGTTAGAATGTGAGTAACAAATTACGACGTGAGGATAATGGATGATGTGTATATATAAACCGGGGACACGTGTATTGGTATAAGAATGAGAAGTATACCACGAATAAATTATGTTAAGTACAAAGATGTGTGCATGCTTAGTATATGTATATGATTTTATGTGTATGACATACCTACCATACTAGCTATCACGGGAGGTTTACGTTCACTTAGGGTCATCTACTCCTTGTGTGCCCGGATTTAGATTGGTGCCTAGAGAACATAATGCTAGAATGACTTATTTGTGAGTTAATAAGTCAGCTGACTATGGAGCGTAGGTATGTACGTGACCCATGGATATGTTGAATTATGTTCGCCTCCATTTTCGTGTGTTGTGCTTATTCTAACAATTCCTGAGAGATTCGGAATTTTTGATCCTTATGTACATGATGTACCGGGATGGATAGCAGAGTATGTGTGCACCGCAGCTTAGCCTCGGAGTGCTTGTATTGTATATTTATGATGTGAAGAATATACGGTTAAATGAAAAGAATTGTTATGTTTGAATGTGAGAATCATTATAGTAACGCATTGAGAATATAAAATGGGAGATAACTTTTGGTAAATTGTATTACTAATACTTTGAAATTCGGAATTTAAGTAAAACTCTCTATTAAATTGATAACGTTGGGACTTATAATACGAATCGAGTAGAAAGGACAGTATTTGTTTTGGTCTAGTTAGATATGAGAAACACTTGTATGGGTATGGTACGTTAGGAGTGCACAAATAGCCGAGAGGCGAGTATTTCATGTGAGAGCACGTCCTAACATGTACTTTGCATTCATTATTTTAATGTTATTAAAACACTTGCTGTTTTTAAAATACTCTCCACTTTCGGGCTCTGACCCGTTTGCTTTAAAATCTACTTTTTGTAAAAAAAAACCTTTTTAGGTGCCCAGCCACAAGGACACCATGCATAGTATTTCCAGTCAGGTGACGAGCTGTAGCTGTTGTGGAAGTTACAGGGCCTTGCTAGTAGACGCTTCATCTGCCCTGACTCTATATTCAGATTTCATCAGTTGTAGGGCATGTCGCCCATTTCTTTTAGAGACATTTCATTTCTTTCAGTTATTCAGACTTTTGGTTTGTAATTAATTCAGGATGCAGGCTCATTTTATTTCTTTCTATATTGGGATTGTTGCGAGGAGTATTTCCTCTAGACTCATTTTTACTTGTTGATTTATTATAGTTGGATTTTATTGTGAATGGTTATGTTATCCTTTACATTTCACTTGTTGCATGTTAATCAGATTTAATTTAAAATTTGACAACTTACTTTTTAAATACTAGGTGGTTAGAAATCATTAAAATGTTTTCGACAGTGATGCTATTAACTGAACCAACTTGGCATTTTGTATTAATTTAATAAAGGAGTAGCTACCCGGTATTTACTTAGTCAGGGTGTCACAGGTGGTATCAGAGCATCAGGTTCTAGTGTACTTTAGGATCTGTACGGTTTACTATGTTTCCGCTCAGCTTTTCTTTGATATAGAGCCCTATATTTTAGGACTGTTGTATTCTTTTGTATATGCTATGTTCTTCAGCTATTTTAAGTTTATAACTGCGAACTTATAGACTTTACTCTTATTTAAGATGCCTCCACGACGTGCACAACAGGTTCCCAGGGATGCAACGCCAGAACCACAGCCCGCACCAGTTCAGGGCACGATGAATGCCGCCGAGGTTACAGCCATTATGGCCCAGGCGGTAAATGCCGCCCTAGCCGTGGTTCAGCAGGCACCACCGCAGGCGGCAGTAGCCGCGCCATTTCAGGCACATGCATTCTCGTCTGCTTGGGAACGTGTTCGAGATGCTTTTCAGAAAGCACACCCTCCGGAGTTCGCGGGTAGCTCCGATGTTGTGGCTTCGAGTCAGTGGAGGAAAGACATTCAGCGGCACTTGAGGATGTATGAGTGCACCGATGTCCAGAAGCAGATACTAGCTACCTTTAAGCTAGTGGGATCTGTACTGCAGTGGTGAGAGTCTATTACCACCTTGGAGGAGAGAGATACTCTCACTATACAGGAGTTTTGGGTGCGGTTCGACCGCAAGTATTTTCCGTCAGCTGTTCACATAGAGATGAGAAGGAAGTTGATGAGCCTCAAGCAGGAGGGAAAGACTGTGGCTGAGTATGAGGCCGAATTCACTAATTTTCTGAATATTGTTCCAGATGAGATACCGACAGAAGAGAAAAAGATTCAGATGTTTACAGATGGATTGACTTGGAGGACACGTCAACACTTGTTGGGGAATCTATCGTTGGCCACTTATTCTGACGTGGTTAACTCTGCACTTCTCCATTACCAGGACCACCGCTTTCACTTGACAGAGGGGAAGCGATCAGGAGAGTCCAGCCATCAGGGCAGGACTGGGGGAAATGGTGCCAGCGGGGCACAATCAGCTCAGGGTCAGTATAGGCAGGGTGATCAGGGTTCCCAGCAGGGGGATTCTAAGAGATTCTGATCAGGGGGTTTCAGGAACGGTCAGGGAGGATTCCGAAATGGCCAGCAGGGTCAGAACGGCCAGCAGGGCCAGCAGGGTCAAAATGGTCAACAACATCCGTTTCACTAGGGCCAGCAAGGCCAGGGCAGAAATGGTAACGGTCACCAGGGCCGTGGTCAGCAGGGACAACGAGGGGGAAACTTCCAGGGGAAGTGTTTCATTTGTGGTAAGATTGGCCACAAACGTCAGGAGTGTCCTGATTGGGGCAGGGCCCCACAGCAGCAGCAGCAGGGTGCTCGACACGAGCCACAGAGGCCTATGTTTCCCGTCACCCTCCCAGCACCACCCTAGATGGCAACACTACCACCCATTCCAGCGGTCCCAGCTCAGCAGGGACAGCTTCAGTATGGGAGAGTGTATCAGCTCCAGCAAGTCGCAGCCCCACAGGATCCACCAGCCATTGAGGGTATGTTCTCTATTCAGGGGACTATGGGGCGCATTTTATTTGACACGGGGGCTACACACTGTTTTATTGCTATGAGATTTGCACGCACTATTGGGTTGTTAGACACCGCAGAGGGCACTGCTACTTGTTTAGACTCACCGTTGAGTAGGGGTTCCATGATTTCGCTTATGTGTAGAGGTGTGGGTATAGATATCGGGAGGTTTAATTTCCCCGCTGATATGTTAGTGTTAGAGATGACCAAGTATGATGCCATTATTGGTATGGATTGGCTAGTTGCGTACCGAGCCATGATTGACTGTTTTAGTAGGAGTATTATCTTTGCCGTTCCCGGGTAGGAGATGTTTTTAGTGGCGATGCCACGCCCTGAGGGAGGATCGTCCACTCATTTGTACTACATAGAGGAAGAGACCTCTAAGGAAGTGGTGATACCACTTGATTCGATACCCGTTGTTAGTGAGTTCGCTGATGTATTTTAGGATATACCTGGACTACCTCCGAGTAGAGAAATAGATTTTGTGATTGATTTGACGTCGGGCACTCGGCCTATTGCCCGCGCACCTTACCGTATGGCTCCAGCTGAGATGAGAGAGTTACGGGATCAGATTGAGCAGTTGTTGGGTCAGGGGTTTATCCGAAGGATTACTTCGCCGTGGGGTGCCCCTGTGTTATTTGTAAAGAAGAGGGATGGATCGTTGAGGTTGTGTGTGGATTACCGGGAGTTGAATAAGGTCACGATACGGAATAATTATCCGTTGCCCCAAATCGATGACTTATTCGACCAGTTAAGAGGAGCTTCTTTCTTCTCGAAGATTGATTTGCGATCTGGTTACCATCAGTTGCGTATCAGGGAGGAGGACGTCTCGAAGACTGCTTTCTTAACGAGATATGGTTCCTACGAGTTTCGGGTTATGCCTTTTGGTTTGACTAATGCTCCAGCCGTGTTTATGGAATTGATGAATAGGGTGTTCAGAGAGTTCCTGGACCAGTTCGTCATTGTCTTCATTGATGACATTCTGGTTTACTCCCAGACAGAGGAGGAGCACGTCGAGCATTTGAGGCAGGTTTTGCAGACGCTACGTCAGAACGAACTGTATGCAAAGTATGAGAAGTGTGGGTTTTGGCTGAAGGAGGTTC
The DNA here is from genome assembly GCA_949130495.1 of Sambucus nigra. Taxonomy (NCBI): domain Eukaryota; kingdom Viridiplantae; phylum Streptophyta; class Magnoliopsida; order Dipsacales; family Adoxaceae; genus Sambucus; species Sambucus nigra. The sequence continues at coordinate 343,155,134 of OX422220.1, read as the reverse complement.
AGTTTTTGGGGCATATTATTTCCGACCGGGAAATATCTGTTGATCCGGGGAAGGTTTCCGCGGTGAGGGAGTGGGGAAAGCCCACGACACCGACTGAGATCCGTAGTTTCTTGGGCCTAGCAGGATACTACAGGAGGTTTATTCGGGGTTTCTCAAAGATTGCGGGTCCTTTGACACATCTGACTCGTAAAGGTGTGTCGTTCATTTGGAGTGATGCCTGTCAGTTGGCATTCGATGAGTTAAAGGACAAATTGACCTCAGCACCTGTGTTAGCATTGCGGAGACCGGGAGTTGAGTATCTAGTTTACACCGATGCATCCTTACAAGGACTTGGAGGTGTATTGCAGCAGGAGAGTCAGGCCATAGCTTATGCTTCCCTTAAGCTTAAGCCTCACGAGAAGAATTACCCCACTCATGATTTGGAGTTAGGGGCAGCGGTATTTGCCCTTCGGATTTGGAGACATTATCTTTTGGGGGAGAAGTTTCGATTGTTCACGGACCACAAGTCCCTACAGTACCTGTTCACGCAGAAGGAGTTGAATATGCGGCAACGGAAGTGGCTTGAATTTGTGAAGGACTATCAGTTTGATATCCAATATCACCCGGGGAACGCTAACGTGGTAGCAGACGCATTGAGCCGTAGGCCAGTAGATGAGGTGGCAGGGGTGTGGAAGGCAAAGTGGAAGGAGTTGGGACACTAGGATGCAGTGGCCCGATCATTCATGTCAGTAATGACTGCTACACCGCAGATTGCCACGAGAGTGGTAAAGGCACAAGCAGATGACTCGTTCTGTCAGGAGCAGATAGTTCGATTACGAGTCCTATACCGTTAGTTCAGACGGGGGATTACGCTGCAATGGGAGACTGGTAGTTTCGGAAGGGGAGGAGTTACGACACGAGGTGATGGCAGAGTCGCACGGCTCACGGTTTACGATACATCCTGGTGGGGACAAAATGTACCAAGATATGAGACGTCAGTATTGGTGGAGCGGGATGAAGAGAGATATTATCGTGTTTGTTTCTAAATGCGCCACTTGTCAGCTGGTAAAAGTGGATCATCAGAGATCGGCAGGACTTCTACAGTCATTAGAGGTCCCGATGTGGATGTGGGAGAGCATCTCCATGGACTTTATCACGGGGTTACCTACGTCACAGAGGGGTCACGACTCCATTTGGGTAATTGTGGACAGGTTGACCAAAGTTTCTCATTTTCTACCCGTAAGGACCGACTACACTACGGGACAGTATGCCCAACTTTTTATTACAGAAATTGTGAGACTTCACGGTGTGCCCCTAAATATCGTGTCTGACCGAGACAAGATATTTGTTTCACGGTTTTGGGAGAGTTTTCAGGAGGCCATGGGCACGGAATTGCGGTTGAGTACGGCTTATCATCCGCAGACCGATGGGCAAACCGAGCGTACAAACCTGATGTTGGAGGACATGTTGCGTATGTGCGTCATTGATTTCGGGGGTGGATGGGAGCAGTATCTCCCACTGGTGGAGTTTGCTTACAACAACTCCTACCAGTTCACCATTGGCATGGCTCCATTTGAGGCATTGTATGGTAGACCTTGTGGTTCCCCAGCATGTTGGTTGGAGGTGGGGGACAACAAACTACTTGGGCCGGAAGTGATTCAGGATACTTCGGCAAGGATAGAATTGATACAGAGTCGCATTCGGGTAGCTCAAGATCGCCAGAAGAGCTATGCTGATGCGAAGAGGTTCTTCAGGGAGTTCCAAGTGGGGGACCAGGTTTTACTCAGAGTATCTCCTATGAAGGGGATTATGCGGTTTGGGAAGAAGGGGAAATTGGCCCCGAGATACGTGGGACCATTTCCTATCATCGAGCGGATTGGGTCTGTTGCGTATAGACTTGGGTTACCGGAGCATTTACACAGGATTCATGACGTGTTTCATATTTCCTCGCTAAGGAAATATCTTAGAGATGATTTGGCTCATTCTCACATTGCTTTGGAGGACATTGATCTCCAGCCCGATAGCTCCTACGAGGAGGGGCCGATTGCTATTTTGTACCAAAGTGAGCGGAAACTGCGGTCAAAGATAGTTCCGTTAGTGCGTGTTCAGTGGCGGCATCATAATGTCGAGGAGTCCACATGGGAGCGCGAGGATGAGATGCACGAACGTTATCCAGATTTGTTTTTACCAGGTACTTTCTAGTTCCGAATTTCGGGACGAAATTCTGTTATTAGGGGGGAAGTATGTAATACCCCGTATTTTTGAGATATTTATTTATGGGATTAATTAAATTAAATGTGAATTAATTGAGAATTAATCTGGTTAAATTCTAATGAGACGTGAATTGGTATTTGATTATAATGTGTACCTACGACGTTATATGAATATTGAAATTATTAAATTTGTCGTGAGATTGATATACGGCAATTTGGGAAATTTTGTTGAGACGCGTGTGACAGTCGCATCAGGAAAGTATTTATTTAATTAAAAAGTAAATTTTATTTCTATTAACTGTATGATCATTTTGAGTGCGCCAGCACGTCCGAAAGGGTCGAAATAGTCAGAAAACACTAGCCGGGGGTTTAGTTTGGGTCCCGGAGCATTTTTAGGCCATACCGGCAACTAAAAAGGGTATTTTGGTAATTTTGGAATTTTAGGAATTAAAACCTACGAAAATTAGAGTTTAATTATGATTATTAATTAAATCCACCAACCTATTATCACCACTAAACTGAGTAGTGGGCTACGGGAGAAGTTTAGAATAGAAGTTAAGGGTCCAAGAATAAACCCCACCTCCATTGTCATCATCCTTAGAGAAGAACTTGTAGAGAGAGAGAGAGAGAAGAGAATTCTGCAGAGAGAGAGAGAGAACAATTCAACCTTCAAGATTCAGCATCAAATTCAGAGAAAGATTAGAGGCAAGTGGTTTAATTACGTTATTTACAAAGAATGTTTCTTCCATGCGTAGGAAATTTATATAATTGTTTTGTTCTTGGAGAATGATAAAGACCCATTGAATTGGAATTAGAAAATTACATTTTGATGAGAAGATTACATGTAGAATTGTGTTAGGGAGATTACTCTGACAGAAATGCATCTTTTATATCACCAAAAACGAATTTAATTATGTCTATGGATGACTTTATCTTTCTAGGGTTCATGTTCATGGGATTTGGAGAAAATTGGGGAGATTTGATGATTTAATGTGATTTAGAATGATTTGAAACCATATTTATGTTGATATACGTCCTAAGTATGTTTAGGAATGATTAGGAACCTTAAAACACTGTTGGGTTAATGTTGGGATGAGTTTTGAGAAGAGAAAATTGGTGAAAAACGTAATAGGAATTTTCTGGGCTCGAACTGTCACCTCGTTAGAAGACCTGCCCAGGTCGTTCGAACGAGCTCGTTCGAACGAGCTTCTAACGTGTTGACAGTTTTCCTTCTAACAAGAGGGATGTTTGTTCGATGCCTTTCGTTCGAATGAGATCTCGTTAGATGCCCACTTCGTTCGAACGAACTCTCGTTCGAACAGCCTCGTTCGAACGAGACTTCTAACGAGTTGACAGTTTGGTCTTTTTGACCTGATTTGACTTCTAGTGTTCCGTAACCTTGTTTAATTGTAGAGATGAAAATTCCTTGATGACTAATCGATATAGTTGGGACATTTGGAATATATTGAGGAGTAAAACATAGAAGTGTGGTTTGAACCAAATGATAATTATGGGTTAGAATGTGAGTAACAAATTACGACGTGAGGATAATGGACGATGTGTATATATAAACCGGGGACACGTGTATTGGTATAAGAATGAGAAGTATACCACGAATAAAATATGTTAAGTACTAAGATGTGTGCATGCTTAGTAGACGTATATGGTTTTATGTGTATGACATACCTACCATACTTGCTATCACGGGAGGTTTACGTTCGCTTAGGGTCATCTACTCCTTGTGTGCCCGGATTTAGATTGGTGCCTAGAGAACATAATGCTAGAATGACTTATTTGTGAGTTAATAAGTCAGCTGACTATGGAGCGTAGGTATGTACGTGACCCATGGATATGTTGAATTATGTTCGCCTCCATTTTCTTGTGTTGTGCTTATTCTAACAATTCCTGAGAGATTCGGAATTTGTGATCCTTATGTACGTGATGTACCGGGATGGATAGCAGAGTATGTGTGCACCGCAGCTTAGCCTCGGGGTGCTTGTATTGTATATTTATGATGTGAAGAATATACGGTTAAATGAAAAGAATTGTTATGTTTGAATGTGAGAATCATTATAGTAACGCATTGAGAATATAAAATGGGAGATAACTTTTGGTAAATTGTATTACTAATACTTTGAAATTCGGAATTTAAGTAAAGCTCTCTATTAAATTGATAACGTTGGGACTTATAATACGAATCGAGTAGAAAGGACAGTATTTGTTTTGGTCTAGTTAGATATGAGAAACACTTGTATGGGTATGGTACGTTAGGAGTGCACAAATAGCCGAGAGGTGAGTATTTCATGTAAGAGCACGTCCTAACATGTACTTTGCATTCATTGTTTTATTGTTATTAAACCACTTGCTATTTTTAAAATACTCTCCACTTTCGGGCTCTGACCCGTTTGCTTTCAAATCTACTTTTTGTAAAAAAAAAAACTTTTTAGGTGCCCAGCCACAAGGACACCATGCATAGTATTTCCAGTCAGGTGACGAGCTGTAGCTGTTGTGGAAGTTACAGGGCCTTGCTAGTAGACGCTTCATCTGACTTGACTCTATATTCAGATTTCATTAGTTGTAGGGCATGTCGCCCATTTCTTTTAGAGACATTTCATTTCTTTCAGTTATTCAGACTTTTGGTTTGTAATTAATTCAGGATGCAGGCTCATTTTATTTCTTTCTATATTGAGATTGTTGCGAGGAGTATTTCCTCTAGACTCATTTTTACTTGTTGATTTATTATAGTTGGACTTTATTGTGAATGGTTATGTTATCCTTTACATTTCACTTGTTGCATGTTAATCAGATTTAATTTAAAATTTGACAACTTACTTTTTAAATACTAGGTGGTTAGAAATCATTAAAATGTTTTCGAAAGTGATGCTATTAACTGAACCAACTTGGCATTTTGTATTAATTTAATAAAGGAGTAGCTACCCGGTATTTAATTAGTCGGGGTGTCACAAAATATCACTGTGATGGAGAATGAGGACATTGATCTTGTGACCTCTCGTGTTCCTACCTGCTATTGTGTTTGTATTGACTATAAGAATCTTGATGTAGTCAAAAGGAAAGACCTATTTCCTTTACCCTTCCTTGATCGAATTGTTAAAAGATTACTCAGGAATAAATATTATTATTTTCTTCATGGGTATTCGAGGTATAATCAAATTGAAATTGGACCTAAAGATCAAGAAAAATCCACCTTCACTTGACCGTATGACACTTTTTCCTCTTAGATGATGTATTTTGGGCTTTGCAATGCCTATACAACTTTTCAACAGTGCTTTCTTAGAATTTTAGTGACATGGTAGAGGACATCGTTGAGGTCTTTATGGATGACTTTGGCATGTTTAGTAATTCTTCTAATTAATGCCTAAGCAACCTTGAAAGGTTCCTAGCTAGATGCATTGATAAAAACCTCATCCTTAATTGGGAGAAGTGTCACTTCATGGTGACACACGTGATCTTTTTGGGCCATATTGTCTTCAATGATGGAATTCAAATTGACGAAGGCCAAGATTAATGTAATTTCCAATCTTCCCGCTCCCAAAACCCTTAAAGACATGAGGTCATTTTTGGGTCATGTCGATTTTTATCATCATTTTATTCAAGACTTTAACTTGATCCCACGTCTAATGCGCAATCTCCTTAGTGAAGACACTTCATTCTTATGGACAAATGCATGCCAATAATTGTTTCATAAGTTAAAATCCATGTTACCCATGATCCTTATCATGTAATTTCTCGATTGGACCCTCCTATTTGAGCTTATTTGTGATTCTAGTGAATATGTTGTAGGGTCGGTTTAAGATCAATGGAGGGATAAAAGCCTCTCGTGATATCTTATTCTATCCTCATTCTTGATAGTGACTCAATGAACTACTCCATTGTGACGAAAGAGTTCCTAGATATAGTGTTCGCATAGGATAAATTTCAATCTTACATGGTGTGATCACCCATTGTATGCTTCACGGACCATGCCACTCTCAAGTACCTTCTTTATAAGAAGGATGCTAAGAGTAGGCTAATTCTATAGGTGCTTCTCCTCTAAGAATTCGACCTCTCAATCTTTGATAAAAGGGGGTTGAAATGAAATTACGGATCATTTATCCCGATTTACATTCGATCGCAATCATATAGACCCTATCGCCATCTGATAGTGATTTCCCCATGAGAAACTCATGGTCATTTTAATCTTTCCTTGGTTTGCCAACACAACAAATTTCCTTGTCACTGAGGCATATTCCCCAAAATTCTCGCCCAAAGACAAGGATTTTTTTTATTGGGGTCCGTTCATGAAAGTGCTATTGCGCCCAAGGGTTATACGGATTATCAAACACACACCAAGTTATTTTTTAAATTCATTTTCTTTGCACCAATTAAACCAAGTGTTATGTTAAAAATTTTACCAATTTAATTCTTAACCAAGGCATCCATCTAGGTGAGTATAAACAAGAATAAAATAGTCCAATGGAACTAGTCCACTATGATATAGGTCTATATTAAGAACGACTTAGACTTACCCATAGACTCGATGCCTTCAAGCCTTCATGTTCTTCCTCGTTCTTTGCTACCTTCTTCGTAGTTACTGTTGGACACCTTTCAATAACCACACAACATCGACACTTTCCATATCTATGTATCCCACTGCTCTTACTTGTCATATGATTAGTCCACTCATTACACAACACAAACACAATATCCACCTAAAGAAACCAACTCCCGAAGAAGAGTAAACAACTGTGGTCCATCATAAAGGATATATCAAATAGACATGTGTATGAAGGATTCTTGGGTCTGAAACTTGGGTATGAACTAGGAATTGGGAGACTTTATATTTGATTCTAAATTTGTTTTCGCAAATACACTTCATTAAAATTATTACCAAACCTTAGTATTTATAGAAACAAAAATTTCTAGGTGACGCCTTTTTTGAGACATCTTGTTCGAATGAAATGTATATGCTCATGCGAATGAAGAATGTATTCTCATTCAAACCAAATCGAAACTCTTTTGAAAGATAATCTCAATCTCATTTGAACAAGTATCGAACGACCTTTTAACGAATTTTCTTTGTGAACCAGGAACAATTCATTTGAAGTCCGTTTAAAGCTTGTTTGAATGGAAACCTGTCTCTCATTTGAAACAATCGTTTGAATGAAATCAAAACCTTTGTTTGAACGATAATGAAAGATCGTTCGAACGAAATTAAAATACAAAAATATATTTTTTTAAATCCAATTTATAAAAATGCCTCAAACATTTGTAAAAACAACACCTAAATAAATACATGGATCAAACATAAATATGCATTAATACCTCCATGATATCCATCAAATGTTGAAGATGAAACTCGACTTTCAAGTTAAATGATGTGAACATCACTTGTTATGGTCGCTATAGTATTCAATGCGAATCATAATCTTGATGAACAAACAATCAAATCCTGACCTATAACTCAAATAAATTTTGTCCAAACAAAAGTAAGTCCGTTTCATACAAATTGACTTGATTGGAAATTTATCCGTACAAGTCTCCCCCTTTGTCTATTTCGGGACAAAACTTAAAATTAAATACCTTTTGATCGGTTAATCTCGCTAAGACTCAATTTTAACCCCAAATAAAAAAAGTATAGATGATTGACCGAAAAAAACTTGAGTACATCTACTCTTGTAAAACTTTGTTTAATCATCGCTGAACATGCACACTTAAACATACCTTTCAAATGCAAAAAGAATATAACAATATATAAACATCACAAGAGAAAACTTACCCTTTTTTCTAACAATCTCTACCTAAGACAGGACATCTCCCCCTAAGTTAAAGAATTACACAACATTTCTCCCCTTTTTGTTCAGGAATAGACAAAGATAAAGGTTTACAATAGAAACAACTTCTCCCTTAAATGTAATACATGGGAACATAAAGGAAACAAGCAAGATCTTGCAATGGTGTGAAGAAAAATATGCAACGGCAAATAACTCGGCAAGACAAGCAAAAATAATTCAAATAATGAACAAATGATACCAATTTTAATGCAAAAATTGAAGCATGAGATACCAAGGTAAATAACCAACAAAGGATATCAAAATGATCCTATAAGCTGCCAATTACAATCGAAGATGAAACATATGTCAAACTTGGATTAACTAAAAAATCAAAGACTCAAAACAAAACATACGATATATGTATACGTAAATATACCAATAACACAAAATCACATATAGGTATAAATACCAAAAAAGAAACAAAACAATATAATCTTTCCACACTTGTATGGAATAAATGTGTCTAAACCCAAACATGTTACGGGGTGAAGTGGTGTGAACTAGAAACAAAATAAATATGACCCCATCACTCAAAATATGTTCAAGGAGTTATATTTGACCGTATAAATATTAAATTTTTATCACTTAAATCTTTTCAAGATATCATTTTGAAGCATTAGTGTAAAAACTGTCTTTGAAAACGTAGTCTTTTCTTTTGCTTCTCGATTTTTTAGGCTCTTACCAATGGTGGCCTTTCACGCAAATGAGATTTACTCCTTTCGTATCCCTTTTACATTGAACTCCCATATTTTTTCAATCAAAATAAATTCTCGAGAAATGGTTATTCCATGCACAAGGCCCCTATAAACAAATAAATATATTAATGACAAGATAGATGAGAGAACACCTCACTTAGCTCATGTAACATAGGTTGTTAAAATCCAAAAGAGCTCGTACAAAGTGTGTGCGGAGGCATATGCAAAGTGAATCCATTTAGCAAATCAAGTTAGAATAACTCCATGCAAACATGATAAAGAATAACCATAAGCATTAAAAATCATAATCAAATGTCCTACCCACATGAAAACATGTAATGAATGGGACTCAAAAACACCGATATACCACACAAAATGTGTGAAACCAAACTACACACAAAAAAATATTTTGAGTTTTTAAATAATTTTAAAAAATGATACCAATTTATAAAAAAACTCAAACGACAAATAAAGTCTTTTTAAATTTTCTCAATAAGACAAAACAAAAGGAAAATACAAATACAAAGGACACGCATATCATACAACTAGAAAACAAAAATGAATAACATGAAGAACAAAACCTAGTGTATGAAAACATACAACCACAATCTCTCATAAGATATAACATGGGAATAATCATGTGATAGCATGCGAGAATTAATAAGCCTAAACATTAAGTTCCTCGAAATTATATTTCCTAACCCACATAGGTGTATCGTGATGGTCTTAATCTTAGGGAATCTTGGTTACACTAGACTGAGCCATCCTCTGACATTTTCTAAGATCATAATAAAAAGGCCTAAGGTTACCTTTCTTACCATAGTGTGTACAAGTGTAGACAAGAGGAATGTTGCCTTTGGGTTGACCTTTTCAAGTGTTCTTGGCATCGGTTGACCCTCTCAAAATGTTTGTATGGGCTTGGGTAGCAGAAGCATCGGAATCATTTAATCCAGTTCCAGCCTTGTCATTTTTTATTTATATGGTGCCTAAAATTTTATCCAACATCTTTGACCTAGATTCCAAATCAAATTTGACATGACCCGGGTCATTTATTTTCTCTTCTAACTCTCCAATCCTAGATCAAGTAAATGCTTACACTTTTCAAATGCAATGGAATCCTTTTTCAAAACTTGCATCAAACCACAAAGGTTATCTCTCTTACCCTCAATGTACTCGAGCTACTCCCTAAGATTATTTTCACGTGCCCTCAAATCCTCAATAAATTTCATGTCATCCTTACTTACGGCACGTTCCTTTAACTTTGATTCTAACCTCGATATTATCTTTTTTAATTTTAACGACTCCGTGTATAACTTCTAAAAGAAAACTAGAAGTTCACTATCATTTAATAGGGGAAGACTTTCATTTAAGTTCCCATGACCGGACCGGACCTTAGAACCGTCATGATTATGATCATCTTCAACAGGGGAAGACTTTCATTTAAGTTCCCATGACTATCCATGAATGCATTTTAGTTGTGCTCATTAGGAGAATCAGGTTCCTCTTTCGACTCACTATCACTAAGGGTGGTATTATATACCTTAGGCTTCTTGACCCCTTTCCTTAGTTTAGTAGGACACTTTCGTGAATAATGCCCAATACTTTACCGGTCAAAGAACTTGTCTCGATCGCCGACCTTCTTAGGACCATAACTTTTTTTCCTACCATGATCATTGAAGTTATTGGGTTTCTTCTAAAACATATTATCTTCTCTAAGCTTAAGAAATATCTTGAACTTCCTATAAAGCCTATCTTTCCCTTCAGCATCAAGCTCACGGTCACTATTGAAATTCGACACATCCTCCTATCGGGCTTTCAAAGTAATTCTCTTATCATTATTTTCATCCTTTTTCTTTGAAGGACACATATTCATACAATAGTTTTGAAGGTCACCTACAAGTTCTTAGACTCTCATAGTGTCGACACCACCTAGGGAATCTAGGACTGTGATTTTGGCATTAAATTTTTCAAACAACGACCTTAAAATTTTACTCACCACTCTAGGCTTGGGGATAAGCTCACCTAAGTTAAATGAGGAATTGACAATATCCGACAACTTGGCATAGAATTCATCAAAAGACTTATCCTTTAACATCTTAATCGTCTCAAATCCAGTTATCAGATTTTATAACTTTAAAACCCTAAAAGTATCGGAACATTTATGTGTAGATCTTGAAATATCCCAAACATCCTTCTCATTCTCATAAGTTATAATTATGCTTAACTCTTCACCGGTTATAGTATAAAAATAGCATTCACACCCTTTGAATTCAAATTTAAGATTCTTTTCAACATTTTTCCAAGAGGCATACTTTTTCGGAGCACCACCTTTAGTGGAGGAGTCCACCCATACTCGACACTATTACAAACGTTCTCATTGATAGATTTCAGGATAAATTGCATATGTGCCTTGTTGTAGGGATAGTTTGTCCCACCAAACAATGGAAACTGGATAATGGAACTCCATTTACGATTAAAATCCATCTAAACCCTAAATGTGCACAAAAACAGGGATCAAATATAACAAACTAGGGTAACCTACAATGATACCAATTTGAAAATGCTATTGTGACCTATAGTTATATGGATTATCAAACACACACAATTTTTTTTTTAATTTTTTAATTAATTTTCTTTACACAACTTAAACCAAGTGTTTTGTTAAACAATTTACCAATTTTAGTCTTGTCCCAAGATGCCTCTAGGTGAGTATAAACAATAATAAAATTGCAAACCACAACACGATGATGTATGAGAAAAATCATAATGGGAAAAACCTGGGATGGCCCATCCACACAAGCCTATTATGATATAGGCATGTACTAAGAACAACTTAGACTTACTCACAACCTCGACGTCTTCAAGTCTTGATGCACTTCCTCTTTCCTTTCTACCTTCTTCATAACCATTATTGGACACCGACCAACAATAATAAAATGTAGGCATTTCTTATATCTCGATATCCCATCGATCTTACTTGTCATGGGACTAGTCCACCCATTGCACAATATAAACATAGTATCCACCAAAAGAAACCAATTATTAATGAAGAGAAAATAGCTATGGTGAAGCATAAAGGAGATATCAAATAGACATGTGTATGGAGGATTCTTTGATCTCAAACTTAAATATAAACTAGGGTTTGGGAGCCTTTAGATTTTACTCTAAAATTTACTTTTGCAAAAACCCTTCATGAAAACGACTGTCAGCCGTGTGTATTTATAGAAAACATTAATTTTGATGTGACACGTGTTTCGAGAAATATCATTAGAATGAAATGTACAAGCTTATTTGAACAAAGTATGTATTCTCGTTCGAACAAAACTAAAATTCATTCAAATGACAATAACAATCTCGTTTGAACAAGTATCAAATGACATTCTATCGAATTTCTCTGCGAACCAAGAAATATTCATTTGAGTCTGCATGGACAAAAACATGTATCTCATGTGAAATACTTGTTCGAAAGAAGCCATAACCTTCGTTTGAACGACAATGAAAGTTCATTGGAACAAAATTCAAACAGAAAAATATTTATTTTCTTTAAAATCCATTTTATAAAAATGACTTTAACACTTATAAAAATAACACCAAAAAAAACTAGGGATTAAACATAATTATGCATTCATACCTCAATGATCCCTTAGATGTTAAAGATGAAACTCGTCTTGAAACTCAAATAATTTGAACGTTACTTTTCTTGGCCGCTATAGTCTTCAATGCAAATCATAAGCTTGAAGGACAAATACTCAAATCCTAACCTATAACTCAAACAAGTTTTGTCCAAACGGAATTAAGGAAATTAGATACAAATTGACTCTATTGGAAATTTTATCCTTATAGTTTTCTTTATGATCCACATATATTCCAGCATTGTCTGAACCAAATCATTCGAAAATGTTTCTCGAATGATGAGATTCTTAGTATCTTGTCATTTTTGTCACAATTAAGTGTGTAGAGGGAACTTGTCTTCCCACACGGCCTCATTTAAGGTCTTACATTGCTAGTTTTATTGGTCGACTATTTTTATGGATGCACAAGCATTTTGGAAAACTTTCTCTCATTTCTAATTACTCAGGAAGGTCACTAAGAAGAACATGATGCCTCTTTACCGATTCTTATAATTTAAGTCGTCGATTATTTGGGAATAGACTTTATGGTCCCTTTACCTATGACCGACCAATTTAAGTATATATTAGTCATCGTCGACTATGTATCAAAGCGGGTGGAAGCCAAGCCAAAAAGGAAAAACACTGCAAAAGTAGTTAAAGTTTCTAAAATAACATATCTTGACTCAATTCGACACATCAAAAGCCATTATATGTGACCATGGTATCCATTTTTGAAGCGGACTATTCATCACCTTGTTGTCTCAATATGGTGTCACCCACGAGGTCTCCACCATGTATCACCAACAAATGAATAGCCAAGCCGAATTGGGAAATAGGGAGATTAAAGGGATTCTAGAAAAGATATTAAATCCCTTCACCGAGGATTGGTCATAGATGCCAACCAATGCGTTGTGGGAATATCAGGCGACTTATACGACACAGCTTGGTTTGTCCCTTTACTGGGTAGTTTTTAAGAAAGTAGATCATTTTTCAATTGAGCTTGAACACTAGGCATATTGGGCAATCAAAATCTCAATTTTGATATCACTGAAGGGGAGACCTTCGCAAGTTCCAACTCAATGAATTCAAAGAGTTGAGGAACGATTTGTAAGAGAGTTCCAATATATTTAAGGCCAAAAACAAGTCCTTTCATTAAAAAGTATAGTATGCAAGCACTTTGAGGTGGAAAATGAAGTCCTACTCTATGATTCCTGCCTTTAACTTTTTTCGAAAATTTTAACTCGATGGAATGGATTGTTTGTAATTAACAAATTCTATGACCACAGTGTCAATGATAATTTGAATTTGAGGACCAGAACCTTATCCAAGGTGAATGAGAAAAGTATTAAGCCTTTTCTTAAGGGATTCAACCCCGAATTAGCCAAAATTCTATTAGAAATCCTTCTTGTAGGCCCCGCATTAGGTGCCATGTATGTTCATTTTGGGGAATTTTTTTATGTTATTTTTGGGTTGCCCAACTTCCAAATCAGTGGCAATCATATGTTATAGAACTCTCGTATTATAGAAATTCTACTTATTCTTCCCCCCATTACATTCTTACATGGGGTGGATATTGTAGTGACTTCCTAAAGCTCCAAAATACCAGTGGGCTTGATCAATCGCCTCTTGGACGATCCATCAGATATCCAATTATTTTTCTCATTATATTTCTAGTATCCCCATTTATCTATTGCTCAATTGATCGCCCCCTTTAAAAACCTATAGGTATTTTAAAGCTCGATCCATCTCCTATAAGTCAATCAATTGGCGCCAAAAAATAAGTTGTCACTGACTTCCTTATGCGTAAAGGTCTTTATTGTCGATTGATCTCCCACAGATTAATCAATCGCAACTCGTCGATTCAACCTCAATTAATTCGGCATGTTACCCTCTTTCTCATATTCTATAACATTACTCCCTTAGTCGGAAAAACCCATTTTAAGCCCTAGTTCTCCCCTTATCATATCCCACGCAAAATTACCTCCTTTAATCCATATTTTAACAATCGAGGTAAGTGTTCTTCTCATTTACAAAGATTTTTTTGGAGTTTTTTTTTTGTATTTTCACTAATTTAGAGATTTTTAGGGTTTGGTAGTGTATACTTGTTCTAAATGTATTCTATTCATGAAATGCTAATGATTTGTCTAATTAATCACCATTTGCACACTTCTTGTATAGTTTATGATGTTTGTGTTATGTTGGGTGATTGAACAAAACATTTAGGTTGTTGTGATGCATTTATATAGTTTGGGGAAAAATGTTGATGTTCTTTGTCTCAATTTTCAATTTTTACTTACAAATCCTCTATTTTTCTCATCATTTAGAACGAGTTTGTATGACTATTGTGTTTGTTGATAATCTAGATGCAATTGGTCGGTTCAAATGAATCCCCCACCCCTTTTCACAATATGCTAGCAAAGTGTATTTAAAGAATGCATCAATGGGTCTAGTTACCACAATTTGGAAAACTTTGCCCCACTTTAGCACAATTTGGCATACTTGGACACTCTTTGGCACACATTAGCTTGTCATTCGACCAACATTTGCCTTTTCTACTTCTATACCTAACGTTTCCTTAATTTAACTTTATAATTTATATTATTTTCCTAATTATTATATTGTAGGTTGACGTTGTTGAAATTAAAAAACAATTCGACAAGATTTTTGCCACCGAAGAGTGTAGATGGTTTTATGTGAGCACGTGAGTCGGATTAGTACCACGTGTATTTTCAAAATCAAATGTCGTTAGCTTTCGTTCCCCCAAGAATTTTGGTTGATATCCCATACAAAGCCCTCACTTACCAAAGGAAGTTTAAATGGGAGGATTTCCTTAACTCCAATGTGAGGGCAAATGAAGACTAGATGAGGATGTTTTATGGCTCATCTCTGGTGGTTAAGGGCTAGAAAATCACATATGAGGCCTATGAAAGGGGAGTAAAAATTTCTTTCATTACAAAATATTTTCCACGATTTTTGAATGGGGTGGACTGAGTCAACACCTTTGTCAAATTAGATGATCAAAAGACTTTCGGTTGGGAACCTTTGATTGAGTATTTGGATCCAAACCCCATTTGGGAGAAGAAAGTCTTTAAGTCGGTGCACATGGCTTATTTTACCCGTCTTTTACATTACATCAAAGTGCATTCGTTCATGCTGACACTGAACATATCAAAAGTTCTCCATAAGCATGTGGACTTCCTATATGCTCTGTTAAATGACAATGTCAATGTCAATTTTCTCGATATTTTCTTAGGGACGATGCATGCGACGTCGATCGAGAGGGAAAATAACTTATCTCTCCCACTTCCTATGCCGATCACAAGTATATGTTTATCCTTTGGATACCCCAAACTTAATTCTGGACACAAATTTTCTCCGTCGGCCTGACTGAGCAAAGAAAACATTAAGAGATGGTTGGGTCACTTTCAAAAGCGCCAGTGGAGAAGCGTCAGAGAGTTCGCGATGAGAGTGGTGATGGATCTGATGAGCCAATAGAGGTGGAACAGGGTGCTCCCATGTCCCTTAGCACCCATTTTACAACCTCGAGGAGCGATTCGAAAGGGCTGATTACTTTCCAGACTTTAGGATAGTGCAGATGATGATGCGAGACTTGTACACCTTTAAGAAAGGCCAGGATGAAGTTCGCCCACCTTATTTTCACAACCCATACGCATCGCATGATCCTAATACATTGGGACCCTTTAGTGGTCCCTTTTTTTAGACATTTCTCCTTCTCTCTGTTAATCTTGGGATATTTGTTTTACTTTATTAGTGTATGATCATTTATCTTTGACTATGTTTATTTTATGTTATGTAAGTGATATCGGTGGTGATGTGCAATGGTTATTTTAATGAATTATGATGAATTTGAATTGGCATGTTTGGAAAATCAAGTGTGGCATATTTTGTCTTTCTCCATGATTAATCCTAAACTTAATCCATGTATTGTATACTTTTCTCATATATTTTTTTTATGTTTTGTAGCTAGGCATTTCACAATTAATGGTTCACTCTATTTTTGGGTAATCTCTTACACTTGCTTATTCTTTACGTTCAATTACATTAGGGACAATGTGGCATCCCGCCTAATTAATTACTGGGTAATCGGTCCTTAATTAATTAATTTCAGCATATCAACTTGGTTCAGATAATGCACCACTATCTAAAAACTCAAATTTTAATTTAATAAAACTAACCACCTAATATTTAAAAAGCTTGGTGTCAAAATTTTATCTTGTTATTAACCATGAACATCAAAGTGAATATATAAAGCCGTCATCATACATCACAATAGCATAAAGAAAACTAACTAAATATAATTAAGGAACTGGAGTAACACATCTAGTCAAATCCCATACAATAATCCAATGACATGAAATTTAAGTCCAATGAAGAAATAAAACAACTCTAAATCTCTGAATGTGAATAGGAGGGACGACATGTCCAACTGAAATATAAGACTGATAGATAAGGAGCATTAGACTTAGAAACATCCACTAGCAACATCATGTAGCTTCCACAGCAGCAACAGCTTGGAAAATGAATGGAAACGTCTAAGTCTGGTGTCCTTGTGGCTGAGCACCTAAAATAATAGAATAAGAGAAGAGATTTGCAGAAAAACGGGTCAGAGCCCGAGTAGAAAACAGTTTAATTATAGCAAGTGCTTAAATTGATTTAATTAGAACATATATTCTCCATGCTATCTTAACGTACTCACTTGAGATGTTCACCTCTCATCTAATGTGCACACCAAGCGAGTCTAACTACCCATACTAGTCTCGTCACTCTACCTGACTTTATGTAGGATAATTACTATGCCTGATACAATAACTAATAACCCACAACCAATATATTATTATTATTATTATTATTATTATTATTATTATTATTATTATTATTATTATTATTATTTTTATTATTATTATTATTATTATTATTATTATTATTATTATTATTATTATTATTATTATTATTATTATTATTATTTAGGAATAGGTTTAAGAATGTTATAACTCATTCTATTATCATTTTATTCCCAACTGGTGACCCAATAAGTATATACTTTAATAAAGTATCCAACAAGAAACCAAGAATGGAACTTAGTATACATATATAAAATCTCACTATGTATACATACAAACATATTTATACAACACCCATGGTTAAGAAACCCCTGGTGCTAGGCATACTCGACTATCTAGTCCCATTGCAATGCTCACGCATAAAGGACAACATGTTCAATCTCTCAAGAACCAATGAAACATTTACACATATTGGAGGCAAACATAGTCCCAAGTCGATGGGCTATGCACATACCTACGAACCCATACGACCGTCATCACTATCATTCTCACAGATAGTCCGTACCTAGGTTCCATGCTCTAGTGGTACGACTCAAAATCCCACGAAGGCACACAAGATATGGTCGTCCACAATGCGTTAACCCGCGTTCGATAGCCAGTATCTAGTTATTTCATACACATGATATTCCAAGTAATAAGCATGCACATAACTTACATACATTAATAGGTAATCACATAACCCAAATACTAAAATCCGTAAGTACTATTAACGCCATTACTCTCCTCGATACTCGTATATATATAGCCTCCGTAGGAATTACATCCTCTCCTAGGTTTCCACAAAAATTCAATACCCCAAGGATCATTCCCCGTAAATCCTTAACACTTTGGAAATTTAAGCCACCCATTACTCACGAAGGTTAATACACTTATATAGATAACCCTAGGAATATTTCCAACCCAAACAAACCCTAAAACCCCATTCTGGAATTTCGTTAGAAGTTCCAGGATTCTCGTTCAAACAAGGTTGTTCGAACGAAGTTCACACTTCGAACGAACTCAGCAACTCATTAGAAAGGTCGTTGGAAATCTCGTTAGAAGTCTCGTTCGAATGAGGTCGTTCGAACGACTTGGGCAGGTCTTCTAACGAAAATTCCGAACAGACCCAGTTCTTCCCCAACTTCGATTTTTCCTAACTTTTAAGCCTAAAAAACATATGAATTCTTATCTTAATCCAAATCAAATGTTCCTATACTAATCCCAATCACCTTAAGATACTTTTTAACACGAATTAAATGTCAACTCCTTATAAAATCAATGAGTTTAACAATCTCATAAACTTCTAATAATTCTCTTCAATATGAACCCAGAACTTTAATTGCCCAAAACTCTTATTATAATTCGTGAATAAGACATAAGATCTCCAGATTTTATTAGTTTAATCAAGGTCAAGACCTCTACATGTATACCCATCTCTAATTCATAAGTTTTCTTCATCATTTAGTCTAATTAAACCCAAGTTTTAATTGTTCCAAATTTATAACATCAAATCTAAATTAACAAGAAAAATATATGCTAAAAAGGAGAGCAAGATAAACACTTGCCTTGAATTGAACTTTGATTCTCGGATTAAAATTGGAATGGGGACGATCCTCTTGACCCGATCTACGCGTCGGTGTAATTTTTGGAGTGTAAGCTTGAGTTCTTGGCTTAGGGCTCCAATGGGGTCTTCTTTTTCCTTGGGTCTCTCTCTCTTTTCTCTGTTTCTCACGTCAGTTGAAACTGACAGACCACTAACCCTCAATGCTTTTAAGTAAGCCCAATTTTCATCCTTTTAATTACCCAAAAATTCCAAAAGGCCAAAATACCCCTCTGGGGTGTGGTTTTGGGCTAAAATATCCTGAACTCCAATTTAGATACCCGAGTAGTATTTTCTGACTATTTTGACCCTTCCGAACACTCTGGCACACTCAAAATAGTCATCCAAGTTATATAAAAATAACCTACCTTTTAAACCCCCAAATACATACTAGTGACGCGACTCAAACGCATCCCAAATATTTATAACATAATTACCGTGTATCTCATCCCCGACCATAATATTAGTTCAATAACTACTAACTCTCATCACGCTAGTAATTATTATCATAAAATCGGATTAATTACAATTTAAATATTCTCCCTTTAATTTAATTAATCCATATTTTCCATAATTTCATAAAAATAAATATGCGTAAAAATACGGGGTATTACATACTTCCCCCTAATAACAGAATTTCATCCCGAAATTTGAAAACTAAGGCAGACCTGGTAAAAGTAGGTCTAGATACTTTATCAATACTCAAAACGGACTTTCGGATAAGGCGAATTTCTATAGTCCCCCGCCTCACCAAGCTTATTTAACACTCTCAATACTAACAGTTATAGAGTCACACCTTAATAACGACACTTCAGATTGTGCTCCAATCCGTGCTATTCTCATAAGACAAGACTACAAATATTTGGCCCCCATTGTTTCAATATTATTTGGAGGCCTCACCTCACTACGTAACAATTACTCGTATTTATCTAATCACAAAACTCCCTTTTTGAGAGAAACCATACGAACATTTGATCACTCTTATCAGTTCTTCAAATCTCGATTTTTGGCGACGCGACTCTTATGACATTCGCAAGTCACCTAAAATAGCCGTGGTAATTCCACCCCAGTCATCAAACTCTAACTCGGCCGATCAAAAATCCTTATTATCCACTCACCTCTAAACTACCAGAGGGAGAATAGTTATGGTTTTTCCACACAAAATTTCAATAAGAAGTTTGTCCACAATAAACAGGTACGAATGCTTCCACGGAACTCTACTGTACTAAACGTCACTTGCTAGATACATCTGTTGTGGAAATGAAATGATCACCATGCATTCAAAATTACTTTCACATGGTTCCACTAATCTTCAATTACCTCACATCCTTCCCGGCTAAGGGTGATGAAACCTACTCAAAACGAAACATTAGCCCCATTTCTTCTCTAAACTCTTGTTTGAATGTGGGGTTCAATGATCCAATTCTAATTCAGAAAAAAATTACCAGGAAGAACCTCTTACCAGCGCGATTCTTATGTCCAAAGAAAGGTTGGGGTACACTGTCTAATAGTGTATACCCCCAAAAGAATAATACTCACTTTGTTTTAAGTCAACTTGTTCCACACATTCTAAAGAACTCGTGACCTTACCTTGAAGTTGGTACCCCATCCAAGAAATTTCACACAATTGTTCTCTTCTATTTTAGGAATCATATGTTTGCTATAAAATTCTCTGGCTCATCCTCTCGTTCCAATTGATTTCAATCTATAAATGATGCCTGCGGAGACTACTCACTATATCTCGATCAACATCGACTTCTACTTGTAATGACTCACATTAAGTGACACTCAGTACTCCCCTTCTTTCCTTAGTGTATACCGAAAGTTTCGACCCATGCACTTTTCTCCACGATGTGCACTATTAAAACTTTATACCTTACTATCAACATCATTCAACCTACCCGCAAGTTGCTTTCCACCCTTGACTAAGTAAAGCTCCGCACTGAGTGTTTTCCATAATAGTTAAGCTTTATCCTTCTCAAGGAATACCGTTAAATGGCTTCCCATAGCCTTCCAACTGAATTTTTGTTTGCTACTCTGATCATATATGTATATATGGATTATCGTCCTTCACACCACACTTAATCCACTCTACCAGTTCAACTTCGTTACATCATTCTCACAAGCATGTATTCCACACGTCTATCCCCCACTTCTCTTCAACTCGAACGATTCAAGCAACAGCTTACCAGGATGCCCATACACCCTATAAATCGTGCATACTTGTGTAAGCATCACCTACGCTTCACACATAACACCCAATTCTCAGTTTCCCTTGTGACACAACGTGGTTACACCACTTGGGTACTCTCAAACCTTTTTATCATCATTCCACCATTCGATTGGGTGATAAAACAAAACTTTCAATGTTTCCTTACCACACAACTGACTCTACTGGCCTTAAATCTTCACTCAACTTTAACTTGCAATCAATATTACCGGCTCCTATGACAACCGAGGTACTAAACTCATGGACTAATGACCAAAAATCTCTCTACTTCCAACCTTACACTAACTTTCACGCGTGGGATGTCTCACAAAGCGAAATCCAAACAAGGACCCCCCCGATACACTACTACCTAGCATAGTCAGTTATCGAAATTCGTTGGGTCCTCCATCCATAACCTATACTCTTCTATTCCGTCTTTTGACAGAAAAAACCTACATCTCCTTCCGTAATTTGTAGTAAAACAATTAATTATTACCAAGCGCACTATTGCTTAGTATTGGTGGTAATCACATTCCATAAACCTCGTACGTATACAATCGGGACTCTCTGTATCCCATTCCCAAGCATATGAATATAAGTCTTAACTTTCACATTCCGAAAGGATAAATATAACAATGCGCTCCTCCTATCACTAAGTCCTGAGTGTTACATATAATAATGAGTGAAATCTTTCCTCCCAACGATAAACCCAATATACACTGAATCATAATAACAAAGTCCCTAAACACCTTGGAATTAAACATTTTTGAACCACTATACCCTTCGAAGTCGCTATAATATATATAAAATGAGTGCGAGCCTGACCCTCTCGCAGGTGAGGTATTGTCAAACATGCTGCACTAGGGCAGCAACCCCGATAGCCTTGCAATCACTGCTTACTAATGTTTTAACCATTTTTATAAAACTATAATCAGTACAATAATATACTTGCATACCACATCACTAAAATGAGTAATCTCAATAAATTATATAACACAAACAATGCACCCATTTATCCTCCGTGGATATCACTAAAGACAACCCCGATTTACCAGGGAAAATATACACATAATAATAACGCTATAGATATACACATTAAATTCTTCTCACATGCGAATCTAGCAATAAACAAAAATGTAGTGACTCGCTCGTGTCACATAAAACACGCTTCATCCTTCGAGGATAAAACTCAAACTTCTACTTTTCCAATTGCCTTGGCTACTTAATGATCTTCCGGACATAATGCGTCTGTCTGAACCAAATCAACAATTACATTAACCATTTCCCTTGTAAGCACCATACCGTTGCCCTTTTTCTTGCTTCAATTTTTTTTAACTCGTGTGGTTTCACTCTCCACAAAATGCCCCAACACATAACCCGCTTATCTCCTATCATACTGACCCTATTAGGGTTTTCCTTCTCTCGGACTTAAATAGTCTCGATCCTGATGGCAACCCCCATCATTCCCTTATCTTTGTTGGCCCTAAGTAACGTGCTATTGG
Organism: Sambucus nigra; assembly: GCA_949130495.1. Lineage (NCBI taxonomy): Eukaryota > Viridiplantae > Streptophyta > Magnoliopsida > Dipsacales > Adoxaceae > Sambucus > Sambucus nigra. Next base: position 343,132,653 of record OX422220.1, on the reverse strand, counting down.
CTTCAATAACCCTTACTGAATTTACCATCGCTTGGTAAGAATTCGGCTATTCGAATCATTTAAATGAGCCCCCTGATGGGTCTCCCCTTTGCAGTGTTTTACTAACGAATTTTCATCTAGACTCACTTTCCAATAAATCTTTTGATTACTTTAGCTCCCTTCATAATAGCATTAACATCTCTACGAACAATGCGTAACATTGTCACCATATGGATCGCCAGTTCAACATAATTCTCTTTAAGTGTTGTCAATCTTTCCTCACGAGTTGATTTTCCAATTGAAATCTTCTCTACCATTGGTTTCCACTCCCGCTCATACAAGATTTTCTAAAAGTCTAAATCTATTTACAAATGGACCCCTGTCTGGCCCTTCCGTGATGGGTTCAGAACAACGTTCATATCTTATTCTGAACAATTGATGAAATAACGTGCAGTTAAACTATACCTAAGGTCCTCCCATTGATGCAACATTTCACTACTAACGGTGGTGGTTGACTCCCACTATTGTAACTTTTCTCCGCTGAGTCAAGAATTTTTTTTTTACCCCAAATTTTCATTTCTAGTTAACCACACTCCTCCATATGCCCAAGCCTTTTGAACATATTACCTTCATTGGGTAACACACAATTCCCTCATTTCTAGAATTTCCGCTGATGGCTGTCCTCAATTTTTCCATTTGACCCTCTCCCAAGCGTACTGCGTTGGGTGAGTCTTATTCGACTTCTCTTTTGACTATAGTAGTATTTGGAAATCGTAGGTAGCGTCCTAGCCGTCTTTATAGTCCTGGCCTCTCGTGCCATAATAGGGGTGACCTCGACTATGGTCATCATCCTCGAATATACTTTACAACCACAACTAAGCCCTGCCTCCTGATGTTCGCCTAATGGCCCTCATCTGACATCCTACATTGCTCGACACACACACACATCCAAACCCAAATAGAATTCACTAATATACATACGTTATAGTAGGAGAACGAATCTCACCATAGAAATCAACAATCCTAAACACGGGGCTCTTTATCAAACAAAATAACGCCGGAAGCATAATAAGCTGCAGAGATCCAAAAGGACACTAGAACTGGATGCTCAGATACCACCTATGACACCCAGACTAATTAATTACCGGGTGATCAGTCCTTAATTAATTAATTTCAGAATATCAGGTTGGTTCAGATAATGCATAAATGTCAAAAAACTCAAATTTTAATTTAATAAAACCAACCACCTAATATTTAAAAAGGTTATTAACCATGAACATCAAAGTGAATATATAAATCCGTCATCTTACATCACAATAGCATAAAGAAAACTAACTAAATATAAATAAGGAGCTGAAGTAACACATCCGGTCAAATCCCATATAATAATCCAATGACATGAAATTTAAGTCTAATGAAGAAATAAAAATAACTCTAAATCTCTGAATGTGAATAGGAGGGAAGACATGTCCAACTGAAATATAAGACTGATAAATAAGGAGCAATAGACTTAGAAACGTCTACTAGAAACATCCTGTAGCTTCCACAGTAGCAACAACTAGGCAAATGAATTGAAACTTCTAAGTCTAGTGTCCGTGTGACTGAGCACCTAAAGTAATAAAACAGGAGAAGAGATTTGCAGAAAAATGGGTCAGAGCCCGAGTAGAAAATAGTTTAATTATATCAAGTGTTTAAATTGATTTAATTAGCACATAAATTATCCATGTTATCTTAACGTACTCACTTGATATGTTCACCTCTCAGCTAATGTGCACACCTAACGAGTCTAACTACCCATACTAGTCTCGTCACTCTACCTAACTTTATGTAGGATAATTATTATGCCTGATACAATAACTAATAACCTGCAACCAATAAATTATTATTATTTAGGAATAGGTTTAAGGATGTTATAACTCATTATATTATCATTCTATACCCAACTGGTGACCCAATAAGTATATACTTTAATAAAGTATCCAACAAGAAAAAAAGAATGGAACTTAGTATACATATATAAAATCTCACTATTTATACATACAAGCATATTTATACAACACCCATGGTTAAGAAACCCCTGGTGGTAGGCATACTCGGCTATCTAGTCCCATTGCAACGCTCACGCGTAAAGGACAACAGGTTCGATCTCACAAGAACCAATGAAACAAATACACATATTAGAGGCGGACATAGTCCCAAGTCGATGGTCTACACACATACCTACGCACCCATATTACCATTATCACTATCATTCTCACAGATAGTCCGTACCTAGGTTCCATGCTCTAGTGGTACGACTCAAAATCCCCCAAAGGCACACAAGATATGGTCGTCCACAACGCGTTAACCCCCGTTTGATAGCCAGTATCTAGGTATGTCATACACATGATATTCCAAGTAATAAGCATGCACACAACTTATATACATTAATAGGTAATCACATAACCCAAATACTAAAATTCGTAAGTACTATTAACGCCATTACTCTCCTCGATACCCATATATATAGCCTCCCTAGGAATTACATCCCATCTTAGGTTTCCACACAAACTCAATACCCCAAGGACCATTCCCCCTAAATCCTTAACACTTTGGAAATTTTAGGCCACCCATTACTCACGAAGGTTAATACTCTTATATAGATAACCCTAGGAATATTTCCAACCCAAACAAACCCTACCCATTCTGGAATTTCGTTAGAAGTTCTAGGATTCTTGTTCGAACGTGGTCGTTCGAATGAAGTTCCCACTTCGAACGAACTCAGCAACTCATTAGAAAGGTCGTTGGAAATCTCGTTAGAAGTCTCGTTCGAACGAGGTCGTTCGAAAGACATGGACAGGTCTTCTAACGAAAATTCCGAACAAACCCAGTTCTTCCCCAACTTCGATTTTTCGCAACTTTTAATCCTAAAAAACATATGAATACTCATCCTAATCCAAATCAAATGTTCTTACACTAATCCCAATCACCTTAAGATACTTTTTAACACGAATTAAATGTCAAATCCATATAAAATCAATCGGATTTTAGAAGTCTCTTAAACTTCCAATAATTCTCTTAAATATGAACATAGAATTTTAATTGCCCAAAACTCATATTATAATTCGTGAATAAGACATAAGATCACCAGATTTTATTAGTCTAATCAAGGGTAAGACCTCTACATGCATTCCTATCTCCAATTCATAAGTTTTCTTCATCATTTAATCTAATTAAACCCAAGTTTTCATTGTTCCAAATTTATATCATCAAACCAAAATTAACAAGAACAATATATGCTAAAAAGGAGAGCAATAGAAACACTTGCCTTGAAATGAACTTCTGATTCTCGGAATAAAATTGGTATGTGGACGATCCTCTTGACCAGATCTACGTGCTAGTGTAACTTTTGGAGTGTAAACTTGAGTTCTTGGCTTAGGGCTCCAATGAGGTCTTCTTCTTCCTTGGGTCTCTCTCTCTTTTCTCTTTTTCTCATGTAAGTTGAAATTGATAGACTACTAACCCTCAATTCTTTTAATTAAACTCAATTGTCGTCCATTTAATCACCTAAAAATTCCAAAAGGCCAAAATACCCCTCAAGGATGTCATTTTGGGCTAAAATATCCTGGACTCTAATTTAAATACCCGAGTAGTGTTTTCTGACTATTTCAATCCTTTCGGACACTCTGGCGCACTCAAAATAGTCATTCGAGTTATATAAAAATAATTTACCTTTTAAACCCCCAAATACATATTAGTGATGCGACTCATACGCCCCCCAAATATTTATAACATAACTGTCGTGTATCTCATCCCTGGCCATAATATTTTTTCAATTACTAATAACTCTTATCACGCTAGTAATTATTATCATAAAATCGGATTAATTACAATTTAAATTTTCTCCGTTTAATTTAATTAATCCCTATTTTCCATAATTTCATAAAAATAAATATGCGTAAAAATACGGGGTATTACAGACAATCTATGATTTAAGTTAGGGGATGCGTTTTTTTAATCCAAATCTGATGTGAGCCATGTAATATATATATATAACGTGGCTCACATAAGATTTGGATTAAAAAAACACATCCCCTAACTTAAATCACAAAGAGAAAGGGATAATCTATGATTTAAGTTAGGGGATGTGTTTTTTTAATCCAAATCTTATGTGAACCACGTAATACATATATATATATATATATATATATATATAACCCAAAAATTTAAAATCTTTCGTCCTTTTCTCTTTCTCGAGCCTCTTGCCCCTATTTCTGATGATTAATAAATTATTGCCCCATTCTATTGCCATTACAATGATGCATGTTCTTGACTTCGGAAGTTATTAGACTTTAGTCCATTAATCATAAATATTATAAATAACTTTTTAAATTGAAACTTTAAACCCATGGGCATATGTGCAGTTCTTGCTTAGTTATGAGTTTAAGGCTTTTATAAATCGGTGATCTTATGATGCATTGTATACACTAATACGGAGCGAGATTTACACTTTCCTTCAATTCGAAATACAATTACTCGCTCTCCGTTAAAAAGTAAGTTTTTTATGATCTCATTATTCTTTCTTTGATCATTAATTAACTGATTTCATTTTGAAATGTGCTACTTGAGCAAGATTTTCAACATTCTTTTGAGTATAAAATTACATAAAACTTAGGAAAGTAACATAAGCTCCTTTCATTATTTAATCCATATTGAGCTTGACCTCACGCTACATATTCCCTGTTCAGCCCCGTGTAAATGCTCCAAGTGTAAGTATACATACTCGTGTGTGCGTGCGTCATATACAAGAGTGTATACAATATGAACACTCAAATTAAAATCTCAATAATATAATCATAACCTAGTATCTCACCATGGGTAATACACAATCCAATCCCCAATATCAAAATGCACTTCCCACTGTATGATATGGACTACCATCCACCATCATCTCAATTATCCTTGAAATAATCCAATGGACCTCCAAAATAAATAACATAAGTCGGACACATGGTCCATCATAACTTAGCATCACCGCCATAAAATCTTGGTATCACTGCATAAAAAACATGGAAGACTCGTCAACCGGGGTCCATGGCCTAGTATTTGGATAATAAACAAAATCATAGCTGACAGCACAGCCTATCTAGCAGGTGGTTTGGCTAAGGAATATCTATACATTCTCCAATAATAATCATCATAATATCATTCTTTAATTCAAATAAATTTTAGATTCAATTCGCATAAATCAAATCTACATGTTTTCTGTCCAATTGCTATAACCCAACATGATCGTAAAATAAACTAGTTGAGTTACCTCAGACAATACGACATGAAATTAGTACATACAAAATGGGTGCAATGACGAATATAGTATGCGAGCATGTAATCTATATAATAAAGGAGGAGGGACTTTTTGTCCTCCCCAACTGATGCGATGAAAAGTTGACAAATTTGATGTTTATCAACTCACGGCTGAGATTAATTCTTATGGATCGAAATCTAAGAAGATTATCGGGTCAAAGTTGTCATTTACACATCATCAGATCATATGACTCAGGTCATTTCACACGATTAACAGAGCACAAGGCTCGAGAGAGTTATGACATTTCTTTCTCCATCACTCATTTTAACTCTCCTTTCTCATCTCTCCACAATCCTGTTAATGCATAAGCTTTCATTATGTGCACTGTTAATGCACAAGCTTTCATTTATGAGCATTATACGGTAATTAAAACTTTATTTTTGTATTCGTTATTGGTTATATTCATTATTGGGTCTTTCATTTATAAGCAGAAGCTTTCATTTACGCATTTGGGGATCTCCATCACTCATTTTTGTATTCATTATTTGTGCAGAAGCTTTCATTTACAAGCTTTCATTTACGCATTTGGACTTTCTACTCTTAGATAACATTTTGGATAGTAGCTTTGAAAGAATGGAAATCTAATCAGATCTATGAAATCTGAAATCATCACTACATGTTTAGTTACGTACAGGTATGAAATTTGTTCAAATTTATGCTTAGAAAACATTTATGAAATTTTGGGGGTTCAAATTTTTGTTTTATGAAATCTGAAATCGTCACTGCATGAGAGGGATGTTCATGAAATTTGTTCAGATCTATGCTTAGAAAACATGATGATTTACTATTTGGGTCGCTGGCTTTTTGAGTTAAACGGTGGGGGCGTGAGAGGGTTGTGTATGGTTTCATCATTTGTTTGGTTTTGATGTTTTAATCTGTATCTGCTTATACTTTCTTGTTGTCATCAATGTCTGCCCACGATATGGATAGAAACGGATCATCTTGGGATATTTTTATAATTTTTGTTAGTATTTGATATTTGGATTTTATAACAGCATAGTGCCTCCGTGTATGAATTTTTTTTGTCAATATGTGTCCGTGTTATTAAAACTTTGAACACCTTGATGATTTTTCTTTGAACATCTTGATGATGTTGCTTTGATGATGTCGCTTTAAACATGTACCGTTAAAAAGAAAGCGTGATTTTCCATATCTCAGCTTGGATCCATTAAAAAGGAAGTTACAGATCTCAGGTTCTTTATCCTCTCTATTTTTTTTGCTTTTAGGTTTGTACTTCTAACGATTTTTTTGACTTTACTATTGAGAACAATTGATTCTGTGAATTTTTTTGTTTAATTGAGTTGGGTGGAGGATTTTGAAATGATGTTTTTTTAATGATTTTGAAAATATTAAGCTAAGAATGTACTGTGATTTTTTGTACCACTGTGGGTAGGCAGAAAAATCTTTAGTTTCCAAGTTATGGTTGGTTTTATAATTGATAAAGTAGGATGTTTTTTCATTTTCTCCTTGGTACACTGCATTCTCCTTGGTACACTGAATTAAGTCAAGTCAAATGTCTTGAATGGATCACCTATAAAAGCTAGGGCCAACATGGTTTTAGGCGGCAAATCTGGAAGGAAAGTGGTACCCACTGTCATCCCTTAAAATATGGAAGTGTCTTCTTGAGCCAGACCTCTACTCAGTAATGATACAAGTGCATAATGAAGGATGGGACAAGGGATATGAATTGAATTTTAAGTGTTAAATTTTTTTAAATTTTACATATAAAGATTTTTGGGGTCTATGGATTGATGTTCCTTGGCTTTTGGGTGCAAGGATTTCTCAAAAGGAAGGAATGTGTCTTATCAACTGTAAAAGTTCTACACAAATTGCTTGAAATAATAAACTGTAGATGTACAACAATTAAAAGTATTTAGACAAGCAGATTCTTTCTAACTAATGTGTGTGCATATGTGATTTGTATATATGAATGGACTTAAAAGTAACACATAGATAAGTTATTTAAAATATTATTGTTTATTTCAAATTTAATTTTATTGGTAAAAATTGTTTTTTCATTTTCAATCTAATTCAATTTGGTCATAAATATTTACGACTTTTATTTAATACGTAAAAATGTTTTTAAATTTTTTTTGTTAAGATAAAGTATTTTTAAGAGTTTTTTTAGCAAGTTGATTTTTATTTTAAATTGTCTATAATATTTTTTTATACATTTTTTTTATTTTTCATTTTATGCAATAACTTTTTCAATTTTATAAGAGAGTCTTTCATATTTTATAATTTTTTCTAATATTATCATTTTCGATATACTATGAGTGAGTGAGATTAGCACTAGAAAATAGGTAGATAAAGGATAAAAAGTAATCAAAGTTCTCACCCCACCTTTTATTCTATTTTAGGTCTTGAACAACATCAATTCAAAATCCTACTCATAACAAAAAGAAATTTACATACCAAAAAGTAATGTACACACTAATTAAATGTCTAACGTAGTGGTGCACTACAACATCACAATATTGTTTTGGGAGTAAAAGCGACACAACCCGATAATTTTTAAATAAAAATTAAATTCATTAAAAATAATAAGACAATAAATATTACAACATTGACATAGAATAATATTTTTTATCAGTCGCGATCATTATCTAAGTGAAAGTGGCACACAATAAAATATTTTTTTTAACAAAAAAAATCCAAATGCTTTTTTAACTGAAAACAAAATTGATCAAAATAAAACATGACACAATATGACATAACATGCTATTATATAATTTATTTTACCATTCACGAACACTTCCCAAATAAATTTTGTTAACGAAAAATAACCTGGCTGAAATAAACATGATTACATGAAATATTATTTTTGTTCTTATTTTCGAACATGGCTCAACTATAAGTGACACAATACAAAATATATTTTTTAACCATAAACGATCCCAGCTAAAGTACACATGACACATCACAATACGACATAGAATGTAATATTATTTTTTTACTTATCTCAAACATGATTCAAGCAAAAGAAGTACACCACAATATGAAATCTTTTAGTTTGAACGGACTCTAAACATGTTGGCTTGGATTTTTTGAATTATGACCTATTTTTGGGGTGATGGAATGGAAGCAAATCATCATTTTTTGAGATGTTAACATGTCACGCTTCATTATTTTTTAATCAATTTTAAATATATCGTGTTGATAGAAAATTAACTTATGGGAGTGTAAGTGTTTAATAACCATAAATATTTGGGAACAAATTTAACACCGTTCCATCGGCACGGGTACACCCTAGTATATATAAATGCAACACATAGTATTGATATAACTATACAATCAAGGTTTAATAAGTGCCGCATACTAAATTAACCACGGGAGAACGAAAATACCTCAAGAGAGTCAAATATCACATTTGTAGTCCTGTCTTGAAAACGCCAAAAATTAGATCCAAATATTACCTGAATCATCGATCTAACTTCAGATATGGATTCTACCCGAAAATTTGGGTTTGGTATGTGTTTTCAGTTTTTCTAAAATCTTATCTGAAGGCACTCAAAATGAAGATCTAAAACACCTCAAAGTGACTTTTTATTCATCTCGATTTTGCCTCTTTAGATTTCATTTTTGGACTTTCTATTTGCACTTCTCACACTTAAAATCATCACTAACATTACATATAAACCTTTCCCTCAAAACCTAGTTTGGAGCCTAAGCTAACGCATATTACAATATTGCCCTTTAATTCAAAATTGTCTACTTTGCATATTTAAATCATTATAAAATGTCTAAAAACTAATTAAATTTCAAAGCTTGATTCGATTTCAAGCCAAACTAAATTGTTTTAATATATAATATCAATACAAATATTTTTATTTAAAATAAAACATCATGATTAATGAAATAATAGTATTACAAAAATCTTATTTAATATTCATAAATAAGCTCTCAAAATAACGGTGTATTACGTTCTTCCCCTACAAAAGGAATTTTGTCCTCGAAATTCACCTAAAATTTTCTTCCAATAAGTTCATACAGAAAATTCAACATCACTCAAATAAGAGATAATATAAATAAAATCCCTCTCAATGGACAACGTAACGAACCAATAACCCCAAGCCCGAGAATACGAATAACCTATGTTTTGATACCACTTTGTAACACCCCGGGAGGTGCTAGTGAAAAATATTGATAAATTATAGAATTTTTATACAAAATACCATTTACATTGAGCATAAATTTACATAATCATAAATATATAAATCAACTTAATTGAATGTCTCAATTTTATTAATTCTTAAATGTTCCTTTACAAAATAATTTACAACAAATAAAACGGAACATTTAAATTTGGAAAATAAATATCTAGAGCCTCTAATTATGATTCCAATCCCAACTATGCCATAAATATCATCTCACATCAAACCAGATATAGAACAAACTATGTGGGGTGAGAGGGAAACTTAGTAGCTCGTATAATTGTTCCAAGTGTAACTATTCATACTTGTGTGTGCGTGCATCATATACAAGAGTGTATGCAATATTAACACTCAAACTAAAATTTTAATAATATAATCATAGCCTAGTATCTCACTATGGGCACTACACGACCCAATACCCCATATGAAAATCCTCGCCGCACTTCCCCTTGTATGGAATGGACTACTGTCCAACATCCTGTCAATTATCCTTGGAATAATTCAATGGCCCCCAAAAATAAATAACATAACTCCGACACCTAGCCCATCATAACTTTGTATAATTGCCATAAAATCTTGGCATCACCACCATAAAAATCTTGGCATAATCGACAACTGGGGTCCATGGCCTAGTCTTTCGATAATAAACAAAATCGTAGCCAACATCACACCCTATCCGGCGGGTGGTTTGGCTAAGGAATGCCTATGCATTCTCTAATAATAATCATCATAATATCATTCTCTCGATTCAAATAAATTTCAGAGTTAATTCTCATTAATTGAATGTACATTTTTTCTACCTAATTTCTACAAATCAATATGCTCGTAAAATCAACTTGTTGTGCGATTAGGCTAAAATTCTTTCGAATTTAGCCCCTTAATTTAGAGACTTTTAGTATCTCGAGTAACATAAAGTGAGTGTAATTATCGCATTCCTTTGATACTAACTCCTTCTAACAAGTACATGTAGTTTCGTGTATTTCTCATGAGTTTTTGCAGGCATTTGAAGTATTGAGGAAGAAAGAAACTGGAAAAAAACAATAAATAAAGTCAAAGGAGGAAAGTCAAAGGGAAATTTCATAAATTTGTAGCCTTCGTTCGGAGTTGAAGCTAACTATAAAGTTGAAGAAAATTCAATTTTAAGAACATTGGAAGAAACGAAAAGATAATCCGAGCTACGGTGAACAAGTTACGAGGATTTAAAGTTGAGAAGAATCAAGAGAAAGATCCCTGCATAGAAATACAAGGCGATCCGGACCTTTTTCTAAGAAAAGGATCCGGATCGGTCTCCTAAAAAAACCTCTGGATGAAAAAAGCAGGCGATTCAGACCGCCCATCGGTGACCGATTCGGACCGTCCTAGTAAAATAATCGCTGTAAGGAAAAGGGGTGCGATCCGGACCTTTTTCCCCATAAAAGATCCGGACCGCTTTGGATTTATTCAAAGTTTTATATTCGTTCTCAGAGATGGAATGGATTCAAACTCTTATAAATTTCGTGGTTATTTATTCAGATTAGTTACCTAATATAGGGAGTTCGATTTTTAGGTTAGCTAAGTAGGAGTAGAGGGTTTTTGTAGTCAAAAACCTTAGTTTTCAAGAAAAGCATCGCTGTAAGGATTCAAGCTTTCAATTTTTGCAATTCAAGTAACATCTTTTCCTTTAATTTCACTTGCTCATTAGGTTTAATTGTTGATTCTGAATCTGAAAATTTCTTTCCAACTAGTTGCATTAAATTTAATATTTTCTTCCTTAAAAATCAAGTCTTTCTCTAAGTTCATCATGTATAGCTAATTTTCTAAGGGTTGGGGTGCATGAACCCCACCCAATGTAATTCATGATAGTGAAAATAAAAGTTTCAATTAAAATCTTAGGTGAATCGTATCGTATAACTGGTACAACTGTTGTAGCCTTTTAATCTTGTTTGTCCTAGTTAGCCGAGATGCTTAAGAAAGCGATGTGAGTATTGGTTAATACGATACTTCTTTAATTCGTCCTTTGCTTACATATTGTGCGGGCAATGATCCCTCATATGTGTAATACTTAGGAGTATTAAAGATTGGGTTTTAATCCGTCATTTGCTTAAATACTGTGCGGGCTACCATCCCTCATATATGTAATACTTAGGAGAACTAAACACCGGGTTCATTTAAAGTTTTAATTTCGACACTAGTATCCTACGATGTGAATTATTAGGGTGTGGGGATTGTAACCTGACCTATTGTTCTCATTTCATATTTCATTAGTAAAACTTTTCGTCACTAGTTCTTTAGTTACTTAGAGTAATTGCACTGTATTTATTCGTAGTTTCGATAATTAATCATTTAAAAAAATTGCATCTAGTCCTAGTTGTTTCACAATCCAATCATCTTTTCCTTCTTTTTAGAATCAAAGTTAGGTTACCCTCAACTTTCCAACGTCGTTACGACTTAGTTCGTCTTGTTTCCCTGAAGATCGATACCCGACTTATCGAATTATTACTTGAGCGACAGGCTTGAACTTGATCCTAAATGGTACGCACACTAGACACATTTGTGGTCGCATCAAGTTTTTGGCGCCGTTATCGGGGATGTAAGTAGACTTAGGTTAGATCGAGTCAATCTAAAACTTTGACCAAAAAAAAATAAATAAAAAAATCATCTCTAAAAAATCCTTTACTGCAAAATCCTGAACATACTCAGACACCTCACAATACTCCAACTAAAATCCACGAAAACCTGATAGTTGAGTATAACTCTAAAAGCCCCCACACACCTCGCGTACCATAATTTTAGGTTCCGATTCCTACTCCTGAGAACTCGGTCGGTAGTTACACCCTGAGTTAACCTTCGAGTCACACATCTAGGACACCGAGTGAGTACACAAAGTCATTTGAATAGAGAGCGAGTGCGATGTCTGACTCAACAAGTTTCGGTCCTGGAGAGGGATATCTCCCCTATCGTCCCATGAAAGACTTACTCTTTTCTGAGCGGACTGTCACCCCTGGTTTCATTTTACTTCCGTATAATGCCGGTCAGTTCCACTTTCGCAATGGGATGATACAGATTCTCCCTACATTTCATGGCATGGATTTGGAGAAACCATACCCGTATATTCGTGAGTTTGAGGAGGCATGTGACACATTTAGTGATCAAGATTGCACGCAAGATGTCATTCGCCTAAAGATTTTTCCTTTTTCCTTAAAGGATAAAGTCAAGCCTGGTTATGGTCTCTACCCCCGAACTCCGGCACTTCCTGGAGAGATATGCAGTCTAAGTTTATCTTAAAATTCTATCCACAGCACAAGACCAACTCTGCCAAAACTCAAATCCAAGCATTTCGACAACACGATAATGAGTCTTTTGATAGATGTTGGGAACGTTTCCAAGAGTTAGTAAGCGCATGCCTGTGACAGCCCACCTAATTAACCTCGGGTGATCAGTCCTAAATTAAGTTAGAACAGGTTTCTCAGTTTGTTCATTCTTAGCATCACTGTCGCCTTTTTAATTACTAACCACCTAAGTGAGAAAAATAGACTGGTGCCAAATTTTATCTTTCATTAATTAAAATGGAACTCTCATGCGAAAAATAAAAAAATAAAATAATCACAGTTAACTTAAATAACCATTCACAAATAATTAACTAACCGAATAAACCATCGGTTCAAAAATCCATCAAAAGTAAAGACAAGAAATAAGTCTCAACAGGCCTAACGAATACTAAAAGAACTGTGAGCAACAAGCTCGAATAACTGAAAGAAATCTCTACATTATGAATGAAAGAATGAGGCGTCTATCAAAGTCCCGCAACATCCACATGTGCTGCAACAACTGATCCCTGAAATTTAGTCAAGCCTGGCGTCCCTGTGGCTGGACACCTAAAAGTTTTTTAAAAGTTTTTATAGCAAGGGTTAGTACCCAAAACATTTGAAAAACATTTAGCAAATGATTAACTTGTAGTAATAAATAAATATGCATGCTCTCCATATTTTAGGTAGTGCCGCACTCTCTTGAGGACTTCCTCACCCCTCCTCTAATGTGCACTACTACACCATAATTAATTCATCTAGTTATTTATCTCATGACTAGATAATTAATATAATCCCCTTGACTCACCCTACTCTAACCGAGTATACCGAATTTATGATTTTTAAGTTATTATCAACATTAACTTAATTAATCATTTTCCTTTTTAAATTCATATAACTTCCATACTTGTTATACATATAAAACAACTCATGCTTGGTATTAATTAGCCCGTATATAATTAATTACCTAATTATATACTTACAATCATATTGCAGCATTCACAAACATACTGAAATACATTTAATAACTAGCATCCACCCAAGTAGACACTCACAGGATGCAAATTCTCTAAAGTGCTATCCCACTAGGTATATTCATGTAACCTAGTTACCCAAGTCATAATCTCTCACTAACTTGGTTAAAACATACAATTGGAGGCGGTCATATTCCTTCCCTGAAAGTGAGATGCCCCTCACCCATATAACGTACGCTATGACCTGGGAATATACTCGCCCTACTCCTCAAGCTAGGAGATTCATCCACCATGCGCAACCTCCCCCTATAGAACTATAGTATATACTAATAATAATATCTAGCCACTGCTTATTAATGTACACACCATATATATACTATCACATCCCGTATATATATAAATATAAAATGTCCCGGCTATGCCGTGTACTAAATCCGTAACACAAGCCTATTTAAATTATTAAGAGTTTATGGTCCAACTCTAATTATTAATTAATTTGCACATTAATTAACTAAGTTACCTTTGGTGTCGCTCCCACCATAAATTCGGACTTACTCTCGTGGCCCGAAATAAAACAACATCCGAGTCTAAATTCCCGACTCTAATATATTTAGACCTCACTTAAATAATTTCAACACCTTGGTATCGCCCAACTAATAGCCCCGGACTCGCCCACTAAATCCATTCCTAATTATTGTGAAACATTATTCTCACAATTTAGCCATGGCGTCACACCTAAATTTCTCCCGAATCCTAATTAATTTCCCTCACAATCAATTAGTGTATAACCCCATATATTTATTTCTTATTACATAAGATATGGAAAGAATTTTATATAAATTTTCCTTATATAAATAAACTGGCCGAATTGCCAAAGTTTGCCAACCGTCGATCGATCGACCCCAGACCTTTGATCGATCGATCGAGCAGGTCTTCGTCTTCTCCAGAAGGCTGTTTCAGCCATGGACGAAATTCTAAAATATCTATCTTCTTCTAACAGTAAACCCAAGACTCCTCATCAATAAAACTTATTAGAAACCTTATGAGGGGCCTCCATAATGTCCACAAACCTCATTAATTCGTCTATTATCTACTGATTTCATAATTTGGGGAAAAATCTACCTTTAACCCTTAACCCATTCAAACCTCAAATTTCTTCTTCAAATACGTTTCTAGTTATCCTGATTACATCCTACCAGATATGTATCAATTTAATATTCTCAGATTTTACATGAATCCCTACTCAAATTCGTAAATCAGATTATTAGTTTTCACAACCCCATTTTTATGCCCTTAACACCCAAAATGAATTTTGATCAATCACTTCACATTAATATGAATTGAAAAATAGATTTAATGCTACAGCAAGTTAACCACTTGCCTTAGGGTTTGTAGAGTCTGAATTTGGAGTTGTGATTGCTCAAGGTTGAAGATGAACTCCTTGATTTTTGGCGCTTCTTTGTCCCCCAATTTGCCTTAACTGCTTTTAGGGTTTCCTAACCCACTAAGTTATTTTCCCTCCTAATCAGTCATACCTTAATTCCTTATACTTGCTTAATTATGTTAATCCCTTTTTTTGCCTAATGGGCCAAGCCCAAGTGACCCAAATGTCCTCGTTTGGGCCCGGCTATGTCTAAAAACGTCCCGTGACCCATTTACTACCCCTGGGTACACTTTTCTGACTATCTCGGCCCATCCGGACTCAACCGTACACTCAGAATTGGCATCCGAATTAATTTCTAAAAATCCTTATTTCATACCCAAATTAGTCTATACCAACTCCCGGCTGAAATAAGTACATGTCCCATCATTAATACTCGAAATGACGTAAATACATTATTACTATTCACTTAGTAATTAAGTTCCCTAAATATTAACCATTAACTTCCCGGTTAATATTTAAATATAACTTGCCATAATTAATTCAATTAAAATTATGACACACAAGTAATTTTGAATTCTCGAATTAATTAAATATTAAATGCATGAAAATACAAGGTGTTACAATGCCCCCATCATGGCTTTGACAAACACCTAGTGATATCTTTCTTCCATAATGGGTTAACAGTAGCTTCCAAACAACTTGTGCAAACAATGTGTGAAAGACCCTTTTGGGATTTAAACTCATGCGATGCCGAGGCCCATCTTAAGTATGTCGCAGAGACTACTCAAGCATGGGACACATATGATCCTAACCAAACCCGGCCTAGACATCCGTCTATCAATCAGACTACATCCGATGTATATCAATTGGATAGCAATACCTTAATAGACCATCGATTCAATCAGTTTCAGAGAGATATGAAAGAGTGGTTTTATGGTTGGTTGAGAAATATATCCGGATCCAGCCGTGGTTCGAAATAAAAAGTGTGTGCTATCTGTGAGACAGGCTCCTCCATGAAGGCATGCCCAAATATTTTTTCCTACAAGGCTATGCACACCGAGCAGGTGGATGCTATAGGAGGATTCAAGGGAAATTTTAATGCTCCACATGGTAACTCTTACAACCCGTCGTGGAGAAACCATCCTAGTTTTAACTACGGACAACCACAAGCTACAATGAACCCACATTCATAGGTTGTCCCACCTCGACCACCTCCTCCATACCAACAAGCACCACCACCTCACACTCCATATGTAGCTCCACCGCGGAGGAACCTCGAGGACATAATTAACCAATTCATAAATTCTCAAGGTGTAAACAATGCTACATATGAACGCATGTTCCCCGAAATAAATGTGAACATCTCCAAGATGCAATCCTCATTGAGAATCCAAGAGAAGGGAAAGTTTCCTCCCCAAGGCCAAAGACCTCCTCAAGGTCAACCGAGTGTTAGATCCACCTCTACAGAACAGTAGGACCATTGCCAAGCTATAACCACTCTTCGTAATGGGAGAGTTATTGATTTATCACCTCCCCCACACGACATTTCAAAAGACAAGGAGAATTCGGTCGACATGAAAGAGACCGAAGATCTCTCCTTGAATGAGAGTGAAAAGGAAAACACTAGTGATCCCGAGGTAGTTGTAAACCCTCCATCCGCAATGTGCCATTTCCTCAAAGATTGTCTCCTGCCCATAAAAGGACCATAAGTGATGAAGTGCTAGAATTCCTTAAGAACGTGAAGTTGAACTTACCATTCCTCGATGCAATAAGGAAAATTCCAACCTACGTAAAAGTCATAAAAGACTTAATGACAGTCAAGAGGAGGATGAAGGTAAAGAAAAATGTGTTTCTAGCGCAGAACATGAGCTCAGTCCCTCTTAATGATCTCCCACCTAAATATAAAGATCCCGGTACACCCACTATTTCCTGCACCATCGAAAAGAACAAATTCTAAAAGGCCTTACTCGATTTGGGGGAAAGTGTCAATATCCTCCCCTATTCGATTTATAAGAAACTTGATCTGGGAGATCTTAAGCCCACAAGGATCACTCTCTAGTTAGCGGATTGAACCATGAAGATGCCAAGGGGTATAGTTCAGGACGTGATAGTCCAAGTGGACACTTTCTACTTCCCGATAAATTTTGTCATATAGGATATGGATCCCTCATTCACCTCAAAAAATCATGTTACCATCATCCTTGGACGCCCATTCTTAGGTACGTCTAACGCGGTGATCAATACGAGAAATGGGCAGATACAACTCACTTTTGGGAATATGACTTTAGAAATGAGCATCTTCATCATAGCCCAACAAGCAGGGGAAGAAGATGATCATCACGAGGTGAGCCTAATTGAGGAGATCGTAGAAGAACATTTTGAGAAAAATTACTGTGGAGACACCTTAGAAGTTTGCCTAGATTCTAGTCATGAGAGTGAGGGAGATTACACCGAGTTTGAGAGGGAGGTAGAGGAGTTGAGAGGATTACTCGATGAGAGAGCGTCGAATGAGAACGCGAGAGATGTTAATTAGGTTTCTCAATTCGAAGAGTTACCACCGAGGGAGGCATGCATGGTGCCCTCTAGCGACACATTCATGAATCTCGAGTTGAAGAAACTATCCTTCAATGTTAAATATGCTTTCCTAGGTGAAAGTGAGACAATCCCTATTATTGTCTCCTCTAGCTTAGATGAATCGCAGGAGGGTAAGCTATTGAAGATTTTGAGGTAGCACCAAAGTTCTTTTGGTTGGTGTATAGTTGATCTAAAGGGGATAAGCCTCTAATTTTCACCCACCTTCGAGAGAAATGTAAAGATGGCTAAACCCCACAATGAAAGATGTGGTGAGGACTGAAATTATAAAGTTGTTGGATGTTGGGATTATTTACCCAATCTCGGATAGAAAGTGGGTGATCCTCATTCAAGTTGTCCTGAATAATTCGTGCATGACCGTGATTGAAAATGCCAAGGGAGAGCTAGTTCCCCCAACGTACCACCACTTGATGGCGCATTTGTATTGATTATCGGAAACTCAATGCAGGAACTAGGAAAGACCATTTACCCTTACCATTTATTGATCAAATGCTTGAAAGAGTAGCGGGCCACCCTTATTATTGCTTTTTAGATGGTTATTCCGGATATAACCAAATTGAGGTAGATGTACTTGATCAAGAGAAAACAACCTTCACTTGCCCTTTTGGAATGTTTGCCTACAAACATATGCCATTTAGCTTGTGTAATGCACATGCAACCTTTCAAAGGTGCATGTTGAGCTTATTCAGTGACATGGTTGAGAGAGGGATAGAGGTTTTTATGGACGACTTTAGTGTTTTTGGCACCTCATTCGACCTATGATTAGCCAATCTTGAGAAAGTACTAACCCGATGTGTGGAAAAGAACTTAGTGTTGAATTGGGAAAAATGCCATTTCATGATAACTGAGGGAATAGTTCTTGGCCACATCATGTCATCCAAAGGGATCGAGGTTGAAAGAGAAAAAATAGATGTCATAGCTGACCTACCCCCACCTAAATCGCTAAAAGGTGTTCCCTCCTTCTTGGACCACGCAGAGTTTTATAGAAGGTTCATTAAGGAATTTAGCGCCATCGCTAGACCCTTAAGAAACCTTCTTATGAAGGACACCCCATTCGAGTGGACAGAAGCATGCCAAAGTGCTCTTGAAAAACTGAAAAACATGCTTGTGTCCGCTCCCATCATGCAAGCCCCGGATTCTTCCTTACCATTTGAGCCTATGTGTGATGCTAGAGATTATGCGATAGGGGCTTTTTAGGGATAAGAAAATATAACAAGGCTCATGTCATCTACTACGCTAGTCGGACTCTTACCGAACAATAACTCAATTACTCCACCATGGAGAAGGAATTGCTAGCAGTAGTATTCGATCTTAACAAGTTTCGATCCTATCTTATCGGTTCTCCCAACACTTGCTTCATCAACCATGCGGCATTAAAATATCTCCTTGTAAAGAAAGACGCAAAGTCGCGCCTCATAAGGTGGATCCTACTCCTGCAAGAGTTTAATCTCTCCATCAAAGATAAAAAAGGAGTCAAAAACGTCGTCGCCGATCACTTATCACGGTTTTCATCCCACGTACCTAGTGATCCTACACCCATAGATGAATATATTTCGTATGAACAACTCTTTGCCACCTCTTTTTTGCCCTGGTTTGCGGATATAGTGAACTATCTTGTTACGGGAGCCATCCCTCCAGATTGGACACCGCAAGATAAGAAAAGGTTCATCACTTGTTCCTACATGTTTTTCTATGATGATCTATTCCTTTTTAAATTTTACGCCGACCAAATCATCCGAAGATGCGTACCGGATGATGAAATTCTGAAAGTCATCCAATTATGTATTCAGTAGCATGGGGAGGCCACTTTTTCGTGAAAAAGACAGCCGCTAAAATTCTCCAAAGCAGTTTGTACTGGCCCATAATGTTCCAGGATGTAAACAATTGTTGTAAAGCTTACAATAGGTGTCAACAGATGGGGGTGATTACCCGACAGAACATGATGCCATTAACCCCAATTCTCATCATTCGACTGCGGGAGTATTGACTTCATGGGCCCTTTCCCCCCATCCTTTGGATACATCTACATCCAAGTCGCGATAGACTATGTGTCTAAGTGGGTGGAAGCCATATCTACGAAGACTAATGACAATAAAGTGGTGATAAAGTTCTTATACCAACACATAATTTCTCGCTTCGGTGCACCAAAAGCGATAATCAGTGATAATGGCACGCACTTTTGCAATAAGCCATTTGATAAACTTATGAAAAAGTATGGAGTCGTTCACAAGGTTGGAATAACATATCACCCACGAATGAATGGGCAGGTCGAGTTGACCAATCGTGAGATCAAAAACATCCTTGAGAAAATTGTCTATCCAAATCGAAAAGATTGGTCCCTTCGATTGAATGATTCCCTATGGGCCTACCGCACCGCATAGAAGAACCCCCTCGAAATGTACCCGTTTCATTTTGTGTATGGAAAACCTTTCCATCTTCCTATTAAGTTTGAGCACAAAGTGTATTGGGACATCAAGAGGCTGAATTATGATATGGATAAAGACGGTGAAGCTCACAAGCTTTAACTAAACGAGTTGGAGGAGATATGCAATGATACGTATGAGAATGCCAAGGTTTTAAAAGAAAGGATGAAACTGGCGCATGATAGGATTATTCGACGAAAAGAGTTTCAAACCAGACAAAAAGTACTCCCCTATAACTCCTGGCTTCATATATTCCCGGGTAAATTACGATCCCATTGGACGGGCCCATTCGTTGTTAGGACCGTATTTCCCCACGGAGCTATGGAATTGGATGATCCAAAAGGGGGGAACACGTTCAAAGTCAATGGACAACGCCTAAAACCATATCTAAAGGCGTGTGTATAGGATGTCGACACCATTTGGTTATCAGACCCCGTCTACGAGGCCGAGTGTGCCAAAACTGAGAGGTCGTCGCACCCACAATGCGTATGGGGTGATTCTTGTGTACAGTAGTTAGGTGTTAATTAGAATAGGATAGTTCGATCACTATTTGGGTGATGAGTGCATTCCTAGGTAGGAAGCATACATATTGGTACCATCTCGAGACTCGAAAATGGGGATCGAGCATAAATCAGGGTCATGATTGAGTTGAAAGTTAGTGGAAAAGACTTTATTGAACATGAGAGAGTCGGAATTGCAACAAAGAGGATTTCTGTCACCAAAACGCATGTGATCTGGACTGCCCCTGGGCACCCAATTCGGACCGCCTTTGAAGAAAATCAAAATAAAAATAAACACGACGATCCGGACCGCCTCTAGTTTTTCTTCGACTATTCCCTAGGTGCAGCCCCCCTCCCCAATCCACTTCCTTCCCTCCCAATCATCCCTTCCCACCCTTTCCCTCCCAAAATCCATTCCCTCTTCCCTCCTTCTCGTTTCCCTCCAAATCCCTTCCTTCCCCGCTCCCCACCCACCTATAAATACAATCCATATCCCCCCCCCCATTCTTCCCACACCCTTCTTCCTCAAGTTATTTCCCCTCTTCCTTCTCTCAAACACTTTTTCCCAGCAACTCCCTCACTCCATGGATGATCAAGACTGCCCCACCAAATACAACTCCGTCGACTTCTTTGGCAACAACCCATATGGCTACCGCTCCAACCAAGAATCACGGTGGTGTGAGTCTTTCTTTGGGCCCGCATGTAACCTCTAAATTGAGCGGACCATCAATTGGGGGAAGCTGCCCAATTCCATCACTACCCTCTTTGCGCCTAAGGATTGGCACCGCTTTCTTCATGAACCCTACAACAAAGTAGGGGCAAAGGAGGTCCGAGAGTTTTACGCCACAGTAGGGACTTCGTCGCTGAAGCCCATGTGCGAGGACAATGCATCCCATTTTCAATCCAAACTCTTGCCGAGAAGCTCGCTGAAAAAGATGTCCCCCATCCATCCAATTATGTCTATCCCAACGTGTCCCCGCCACTTGAAAACGATGTCCTCACTGAACGTTTATCACCCGGGGGAAGTTTAGGGCACATGGGTGTTTCCTGTCGGTCGCTTGAGCTAAAAAGCGCATCTCACGTTCCAAATTGTGTGCGCAAATATTCTTCTAAATTCCAATGATTCAGGAATACGACCCAGGCAGGCCACACTTGTGTACCAGCTCTTTGACCGCTCCTCCTCCATTAATCTGGCGCATATCATTTATCGCAATGTTATTCTTATGGAGTTGGATGAAAAGGTCATCCCTACACCTGACTAATTACGTCCATTCTGGCTGATTATCTCATTGCGCCACCTGTTGGTTATCTTCGCCTACCAACCCCTTTTAGGCAAGGTACCCCGACCAAGAGTGAGTGCCAAAGGGATATCTTATGCACACAAGCATCTGCTGCAGCGGCCTAGGATGAAGAGGAAGAAGCGACCGACATCGACATGGGGGACTAAGAGGTAGGGTCCAATGAATAAGAAGAGGATTATGACTTCGAGCTACTCGAGAACGATACGGACGCGCACTAAATAGACCTAGAGGGAAAAGTTGATGGGTTCATCTCGCAATACCAAAGAAACATGAGCATGATGCATAGGCTTCAAGCTTACATGTACGAGCTCAACTTTGGTGGGTCGCCTCCAAGCTTATTCTACGATCCGTATAATCCTAACACGCCCGGTAGCTCTAATCCTCCATCCCAGTGAATCTTGTGTGTGGTGTTTGTGTCAGTTGTAGGTTGGGTGGCTATTTTTTTAAATGCGTGTACATTTTCTTTCCTTTGTTATGTACCACAGTCCCTATCTATAAAAATCTGCATTTTCTTTATTTGCTTGTTTTATTTATCGCACTCTTATTTTGCCTTATTTAGATTTTAGTCCTTTTGATTGGGGACAATGCAAAAGTCTAAGTTAGGGGGGTAACGCGTGCGTATTTTTAAAACTTCACAAATTTTCAAAATGCCAAAAAAAATTAGAAAAATTCAAAAAAATTGAAAAAATTTGAAAAACCCAAAAATATTTTTCTTCAAAATAAATAAACATTGGAAGTCAAATTTTTCAAAAATATCATTAAAATTTGGTCTAAAGTCTCAAATTGTAAAAACATAATGCAAAAAGCCGAAACGGATCAAAGATGGAAATTGAGCGAACGTAGACGACTTAACGAATAAATGTACAGATTAATAAACCCGGTGAGATTAGAGCCTTTCATTATTGTGAGCTTATAAATCAATCTGAGTTAAATTGTTAACTCAAGGTTCATTTCATCGTTGTAATACGTCGTCAAACATCTAAATTCTTTCACTTTGACCGGTTATGGGAAATGTGTGTGATATTGCCTTAAAAAACGTGCTAAATAGATCGCTAAACTATATTAATCTCGAGAAGCATATGGTAACGCAATTAGTATTTCCAACAATGAAGTAGGCACTCGTTTGTTTACCCAAAATATACTGGCCAGAAAAAGTAGTGAAAAATTATTCCTTTTGTAAACCACAAATTGAGTTGAATAAATTTTTCCCTTTCGTTGACTACCCGAAAAACCCTAATTGGCCCGAAATTGCAAAAGTTGATAACCCCAGAAATTAATTCCGAAAAGTGCATAAAAAGGGGCAAGAAAAGAATAGATATGCTCAACAAAAATAGCAAGTTAAAAAAAATAGACAAAAAAAAAATAGAAAAAAAAATGAAAAAAAGCCCGGAAAAGCACAAATGGACATCATAAATTTCTCCAATTCTGACCTTCCCTACTATTCCCATTTTACACAATCCACCTTTGACCTGAAAAAGTCCTAACTGAGTCCAAATTGCGAAATTGGTTACCGCGTGGAGAGGTAAAACACGAAAAGATAATAGAAGATATTAAAGATATGAAGTAGAGGCGATGTTCCCGTTCCCTATAATTCTAATCCGATGATGAGATCCATTTATCATAAAATTGTTTCTTTCTAATTGTGTGTATGAACTTGGTTCTAATGCATTTAGTCTTATAAATCACGCATACCGAGAGAAAATAATCACATTCCGAGTGATTCATTTGTGAGAGCATCCCGTGAGATTTTGAAATCAAAACGACTTTTTGGACAAGCAACGTAATGGTCAACCGGTGGAAATTTGCGGTTAAATTTCTGGCTTAGCACACACACACTATGATTTGAGACTCTTGAACATGAATTGATGATGACTATTTTCTGAAAAAAGTTTGACTTATACAATTTTTGCTTATTTTGAATTTTCTTTGACTCGAATTTTGTGGGTATATTCATTGCAAACCCTCACGAGACACAACTCGTCCTACTAGGGTGATCTAGGGGTTTAAAGGCTTGTTGCATACGCTCAATGCAATTGCTTGCCCGCGAAAGTGGTACTCTATCCAAATAAAATGAAATTTTTAAAGAGTTTACCCATAGTTACATTCTTTTACATTGCTCGGGACGCGCAAAGTCCTGAGTTAGGGGGGTTTGATTAGGCTCAAATTCTGCCGAATTTAGCCCCTTAATTTAGAGACTTTTAGTATCTCGAGTAACATAAAATGAGTGTAATTATCGCATTTCTTTAATACTAACTCCTTGTAACAAGTACATCTAGTTTCGTGTATTTCTCATGAGTTTTTGCAGGCATTTGAAGTATTGAGGAAGAAAGAAACTGAAAAAAAATAATGAATAAAGTCAAAGGAGGAAAGTCAAAAGGAAATTTCATAAATTTGTAGCCTTCGTTCGGAGTCGAAGCTAACTACAAAAGTTGAAGAAATTCAATTTCAAGAACATTGAAAGAAATGACGAGATAATCCGTGCTACGATAAACAAGTTACGAGGATTTAAAGTTGAGAAGAATCAAGAGAAATATCCCTGCATAGAAATACAAGGCGATCCGGACCTTTTTCTAAGAAAAGGATTCGGACTGGTCTCCTAAACAAGTCTCTGGATGGAAAAATCAGGTGATCCAGACTGCCCATGGGCGACCGATCCGGACCGTCCTGGTAAAATAATCGTTGTACGGAAAAGGGGTGCGATCCAGACCTTTTTCCCCAAAAAATATCCGGACTGCCTAAAGATAAGGAACGCTAGACCAAAATAGGGGCCGATCCGGACCGCTTTGGATTTATTCAAATTTTTATATTCGTTCTCAGAGATGGAATGAAGTCAAACTCTTATAAATTTCGTGGTTATTTATTCAGATTAGTTCCCTAATATAGGGAGTTCAATTTTTAGGTTAGCTAAGTAGGAGTGGTTTTTGTAGTCAAAAACCCTATTTTTCAAGAAAAGCATCGCTGTAAGGATTCAAGCTTTCAATTTTTGCAATTCAAGTAACATCTTTTCCTTTAATTTCTCTTGCTCATTAGTTTAATTGCTGGTTCTGAATCTGAAAATTTCTTTCTAACTAGTTGCTTTAAATTTAATGGTTTCTTCCTTAAAAACCAAGTCTTTCTCTAAGTTCATCATGTCTAGCTAATTTTCTAAGGGCTGGGGTGCATGAACCCCACCCGGTGTAATTCATGATAGTGGAAATAGAAGTTTCAATTAAAATCTTAGGTGCATCGTATCGTATAACTGGTACGACCGTTGTAGACTTTTGATCTCGTTTGCCCTAGATAACCAGGATTCTCAAGAAAGCGATGCGAGTATTGGTTAATATGATAATGCTTTAATTCATCCTTTGCTTACATAATGTGCGGGCTACGATCCCTCATATGTGTAATTCTCAGGAGTATTAAAGATCGAGTTTTAATTCATCCTTTGCTTACATACTGTGCGGGCTACGATCCCTCATATATGTAATACTTAGGAGAACTAAAGATCGGGTTCATTTAAAGTTTTAATTTCGACACTAGTATCCTACGAAGTGAATTACTAGGGTATGGGGGATTGTAACCCGACCTATTGTTCTCATTTCATATTTCATTAGTAAAACTTTTCATCATTAGTTCTTTAGTTAATTAGAGTAATTTCACTTCATTTATTCATAGTTCCGATAATCAATCATTTTCAAAAATTGCATCTAGTCGTAGTTGTTTCACAACCCAAATCATATTTTCCTTGTTTTTAGAGTCAAAGTTAGGTTACCCTCGTCTTTCCAACGTCGTTACGACTTAGTTCATCCTGTTTCCTAGAGGATTGATACCCGACTTATCGGATTATTACTTGATCGACAGGCTTGCACTTGAGCCTAAATAGCATGCACACTAGACACATTTGTGGTCGCGTCATTGTGTAACCCCAAGCTACACGACATGAAATTAATATATACAAAATGGGTGCAATAACGAATATAGTATACAATCATATAATATATATAAATGCAATACATAGTAGTGGTATAAATATACAATCAAGATTGAATAAGTGTAGCACACCAAACTAATCACGGGAGAACGAAACTACTTCAAGAGAGTCAAAATCCACATTTATAGTCCTGTTTTAAAAATCTAAAAAAATCACATCCCGTTATTATTCGAATTGCAGATCCGACTTCATATTTGATTTGTGTACAAAAAATTGGAGTAGGTACATGTTTTGAGTTTTTCTCAAATCTCACCTGAAATCACTCAAAAAAAATATCTAAGACACTAGAGAGTGGCTATTTTCATTCATCTCATTTTTACCTCTTTAGATTTTGTTTTTGGCCTCTCTATTTTCTCTTCTCACACTTAAAATCAGCCCTAAGATTACTTATAAACCTTTTCCTCAAAACCTGGCTTAGAGCCTAAGCTAACGCATATTACCATATTACCCGTTAATTCAAAATGTCCACTTTGCATATTTAAACCATTGTAAAATGTTAAAAAACTATATAGCTTTAAATTTAAATGTTTCATTCGATTTCAAACCAAGATAAATTATTCTTATATATAATATCAATATAAAAAATTTATTTAAAATAAAATATCGCAATTAATGAAATAATACTGGAATCTTATATAATATTCATAAATAAGCTCTCAAAATAACGGAGTATTACACTAACTTAGGATTATAGGATGTTTTTGTTTTGTGGTTATATTTGAGAAATAAGTTGACTTAAAAAGAAGAAAAAAGAAAATAAAAGAAAAGGAAGGGATTCTAAAAAAGTAAGAATCCCATATGCTTTTTTGTAGAAATAAAGAAGTTATGCTCACCTTGTATAATTGTGCTTTTGGACTTTGTTTTCCAATTTTGCTTATTGCCCACACTTTCCATTATCTCAAGTGTTTATCCCCAAACCCTTTGAATTCTGTAAATATCCCCTTCATTTTCTCACCCTAAGCAAGCCTACGTTATGACCCTATAAAGTTCTATATGATCCTAAGGCTAATGTGATTTGAAAGTCATAATAAATGCGAAAATCTTTTAAAGTACATTTCACCTACCTTAATGAGAGATATTCATTCATTGAAATTACAATTTTTATTTTATATATAGCTTTATTTAATATTGACTTGTGTGGCCTTGCTTCCTTTTATAATTTCTCATTACGCTCGCATGTCCCGTGTGTGTTACACCCCATTTTGAGTGTTTTTAATTGTTGAATGTAATCATCGAAGGGGTTTGACGTCATGCACGCTTTAATATTTATCTAGGCTATAAAATTTTGCCAAATCGAAACATTCACTTGTCCTCTATTATCTACACATTTTAAAGTTTCAATTGTAATGAGTTTATTCTACTAATGTTTATAATTACAGACTATTGTCTAAATTATCATTCACTTTGCTAATAGCTTATTGAAATATGAATTATTGTTGAGTTTGGCATTAGATTAGAGGGTAGAAATTCTTAAGAAAATTTGATGTTTGTGGATTTCATTCTTGAAAACCCTCATGATATAAAACTCATCCACTAAATTTAACCTATGAGTTTAATATCTTGTTGCATTCGCTAAATGCAACCGTGTGCCCGTGAAAGTGGAATTCAATCCTTTAGACATAACTAATTTTTTATCACTTTGTTGGGTTGATTCTCTTTTTATTTCAGCACTAGGGCCTAGCAATGTATATAAGTTATGGGGTGTGATTAGTCTTGAATGTTTCCTAAAATCCCCCTTTTATTTACGCATTCTTTCATTTCCACTCATGTTTCCCTCTATATTTATGCCTATATAATGTATAACCTCTATGATATGTATATATATACACACACCTTCTGTATGGTTTATTTGAGTTTTTATAGGTGTGGGAAATCTTAGCGGCAAAATTGGATGCCTTGTAGGAAAGTTTCATCGGACGATGAAACTTTAGAGGCATTTTTGTTAATTCAGACATCATGACATGCTTAGCGGAATTCCATGGGATTTTAATTCGTTGAGTAAGCTTCACATGGAAATAAACAACATGTCATTCTAGTTCTGAATGACCGAGGAGTGATTGTTTCCTCGAACCATATTGCATTGAAGAAAGTGATGATGAAATATAGTGTCGATCAATCTTCCCTTGTCAATGGATCGTCCCTTTCTTAATTTATTGAAGATCTTGAAGACTGTAAGGAAGATATCAAATCAATCGATCAATCACCCCAGGACAATCGATCAGGCCTATGAGTTTTTGGATATTTTTGGTTCTTTTCTATTTCTTTTCTCTTATAAAAAGATCGACTTATTGTAAATAGTAAGTTGTTTTTTTTTCTATTTATACATATCTAATAGTTTTAGTAAATCTCATTTACAAGCATTTACTCTCTTTTCTCTCATAGGGTTTTACAATTTCTTCTTTCTCTCTCTCCATTTACTCCATTGTAAGTATATAAATCTTGTTTGTGTTGTACTTTGTTGGCATTGAATACTTTCTTGTTCATTAATATAGTTGTTGTGTTTGAACTTTTATATTTAATGGCTTTCTCTCTCCTACTTTGCATTTTGGTGTCTTCATTAACATGACTAGATAGTTTAATTGGCATGGGAGTATAAAACCACCTTGAATGCTTTTACTTCTTTGATGGGTTTTTAGTTTGAATCAAATCATTGGGTCTATGTGTTCATATTGGAGTATCTTGGTATATTAACTCCTTTCATCATGTAATGGTTGTACTTTAGACTTTACTCAAACATCAACACAATTGTCCCATAATTTATTGAAATCTTCATTTTGCATTGTTAGGTCTATGTGTTTTATGCTTAGTTATTGAAAGAAATAAATTATCCCCATTTGATTATTGATTTGACCGTAAGGACCATTTCCATTATGATAGTCTAAGGTGGGGAAATGTTACTAGGCCTCTATAAATCTCAGCTTATTAACTCTCTAATTAATAGTCGTTTCACATCAATTATCATTACTTAGTTCGTTCTTCATAGTTTTGTCTCCGTTTAGTTTACTAATTCAATCTCTTAAACATAAATCATATTTTATCACTCTTTACTCTTGCTTTTCAACACTTTTCTAAACAAATATTAACATTAGTTTGTATAAATACCTGCAGAATTTGACTCCGATCTTATCGAATTTTTACTACTCTTACGATTAGCTTGCACTTGAGTCATATAATATTTTAAGAGAGTCAAGTCTTTGGCATCATTGACGGGGATGTATTAGTAACATTGATATTATTTTAGTTATTTGTTGACAATCACAATTGCATTTAATTCTTTGAGCTAGTGTAATTTTGAAAGTTTGGGTACCATGCTCTAGTAGCATCAGAGTTGTTCAATAAGAAACAACTTGAATTTGATGGTCGATGGTAACATGTATGATGTAAACTTTTCCTCCTTATTTAGCTCGAACAATCCTCTTAATAGTTGAAATGCTTTGGACAATTGGCGACCATCGCCTTCATCCTACCATCCATTCTCCTCAATACATCAGCTACCTATTATTTTTAAAAATCATGTAGAGAACATGACCGCCATGTTATGTTCTTGAAACTTCACACAATGAGGAGTAGACCTTGTGGGGCATTTTCTTTAGCAAATATTCAATCAAGTTTTGTGCATTGTAAATTGTTCAAAAAATGGGTATAAGCTAATCCCTTAACTATCGCCGAACAAAATATGACCAACTCCTTTTTGAATAATTTCATGTATTTCCTTGGTGAGACCAATATTACAATCTTTAACAACAAAACAAAATTCAATAATCTAACCACTAGAAAATTTGTGGATAGAAAGGTATCATCAACCACTACTCATCCCTAAAGTATCCTCAAGCAAATGAACATGATGAGGTCACTAAGAGAACCATATTCCTCAGTTTGAAAATAGGTTATATAAGTTAAAAGGCCTCTAAGTATAGAAGTCGACAGACATTTTTTTTGCTTACAAAACAAGAGTTCAAAGACATATTGAAAAATCTCCTGCTTCACTCACATACGAAACTGAGTATGTTATTTCAACCGTAATAGAGATTTCAACTCATAAAGTAGATTGTTATTAGGATGAAAACAACAAAGGTGGACTCAGAATATCCTTAGATGATCTAGAGGGAAAGAGGGAAGATGATTTGATCATAATAGACGCTTACAAATATAATAATACTCAATTCTTTAACAAAAGAATGAATCATAAGGAGCTTGAAGTGGGGTATCTCGTCCTAAGATAGGTCACCATAGAAAAAAAACTCGAGGAAGTAATTTTAGCCCCAAATTATAAGTTGTATATGTTATCATCAATATAAAATAACATTGATGATATTACACCAAAGATCAAGAGGCTATGGGCTCCCAAATCGAAGAAATGTAGATCACTTGAAAAAGTACTATCAATCATGTAATTAAAATAAAGGAAATTAAGTGAATATTTTTTCAAAATTTTGAATCAATTGTGCTCCTCCAAATAGATTTCATGGCCTTAATATTTCACTCCTAAAAAGTTAGGTCTAAGTACCTTTAATATTAACATATTTTTAAGTTACAAATATTTAATCCTTGGCTACTAAGGTTCATAGGTATAAGGAACCTTAACAATAAAAAAAAACTTTCAATTGCAAGGCCTAAAATCTTGAATCATAAGGTTCTAAGCTATAAGGAAACTTAACCTCAGAAAATATTTTACTTTCAAGATTTAATTATTAACCCTAGGATTCCAATGCGTAATGGACCTTCATATTAACAAAATTTTGAGTTGCAAGGCTTTAATCCTTCGCTCATAAGCATCTAGGGTTAGAGTACCATTAACCTTTAAAATGTTTGAGTTCTAAGGCTTTAAACCTTGGTTCCTATGGTTCTGAGGTTAAAGGACTCTTAACATAAAAAACTTTGTGAGTTATAAAGCTTTAATCCTTCTTACTTAAGGTTTTGAGGATCCTTAACCTAAACAAATTTTTAGTTCTAAAAATTTAATCCTTAGTTCCACGGGTTCTAAGATATGATGACTCTTAACTTTAATAATTTTGAGTTGTAGGCCTTTCATTTTTAGCTCCATAGATTCTAAGGCCTAAGGATGCTTAACCTTAATAAATTTTTGAGTTTTAATGATTAAATCCATATCTCCTAATGTTGTTAGGTCTAGGGACCCTTAACCTTGATAAAATTTTAAATGTTAAGTTTTTAATCATCGGCTCCTATGATTTTGAGGTATGAGGATCCTTAACCTCAACAAATTTTTGAGCTACATGGATTTAGTCCATGGCTCCTAAAGATTTGAGTATTAATGAGATCAAAGGACCCATAACGTTAACAAAAAAATGAGTTTCAATGCACTAATAATTAGCTCCAAAGGTTCTAAAGTCTATAGACCCTTAATGTTATTAAAATATTGAGTTGAAAGGTTTAAATCCTTAGATATTGAGGTTTTGAGGTCTAAGAACTCTAAACCTTAACATTTTTTTATTTGCAAGGATTTCATGCTTGGATTATAAGGTTTTGAGATCGAAGGACCACTAACCTTAACCAATTATTCAGTTTCAAGGATTTAATCCCTGGTTCCTAAGCTTTTGAGGTCTAAAGGCCATTATACTTACAATATTTTTTAGTTATAAGTCATTAATCCCCGGTTACAAAGGTTTTGAGGTCTAATTATCCTTAATGTATCCAAATTTTAAGCAGTAAGGCTCTAATCCTTGGATAATAAAAGTCTGAGATCTATAGTCATTTACTTGATTAAAATATATGAGTGGGTCTTTAACAATTCAAGTTCAAAGACAATCAAAACATTTGATCCAACTTTTATTGGAGATTCTAAGGATTAATTATTTCACTCCAATGCTCTTAAGGTCAGAATACTTTTTAAAATATAATTCTAAAGATTATAATATTACGCTTGTTAGTTTATGAGTACGTTTGATAAGTATCCATTTATGGGATATCTTTTTCAAGAAGAAGTATAAGATATAGGTCAAACACCAAACATGCAAAAAAATACAAGTTTTTCAAAATAAACATTGAAATCTAGTTCTTCTAGCTAGTAAAAATTTAATGTTCATTCAAATATATAGAAATGCTCACTTTTCTATATTGGCTCCTAAACGTCTGAGATCTAAGGTCATTTACTTAACTAAAATACATGAGTGAGAGACAATAATAATTTGAGGACTGAGACAATCAAAACATTCGATCTATAACTTTTATCGGGGGGTTGTTAGGTAAATCTTTACCTTCAATGCTCTTAAGGTCAGGAAAATATCAGATACATATGTTATGAATATTATAAGATTTTTCACATTGGTTTATAAGTACATTTGATAAGTCTCCCTTTGTGGGATCTTTTTTTCAAGAAGAACTACATGATATAGGTCAATGACCAAGCATATACAAAACTCCAAGTCAAAATATTCATTCAAATACAAAGAATTCCTCATATATAGACAACATGAAGTCAAAATATATCATTTTATTGGATCAAAAGATGATTACACTGTTGATTACAAGTAAAGACACTAAATAAAATCAAATAGATCATGATGATTCATTGGTGGGGGTTCTCCTTGAACTTCACAATCTTTTTTCTTAGAGTTCAAGGGATATTTAGAGGCTTTGGAAAGTTCTAATGCAATATAATCCTAGGACAAAAATATATAAACCTCCTCAACAACCTTCCCACCTAACCCATTTTGGAAAATAATATTTTATTCATCAATAATATTTGAAGTATTCATAGAATGGGTACTTTGGGTTTAGTAAACCCATGCTTGACCTCCTAGATCTTGCCATCGAATTAATAACGCTCTCCATCCACCTTCAAAGAGTGCTCTTTTGTGATGGTTGAAGTTTTAAGAGTGATCCTTTAGCTGATGGTTAACTTTGGCGAGTTGGTCAGTTTGTGTTATTCCTTATAAGTAGATATGAGTTCGGTAGAAATTTATGCATCTCAGCCTTAGCCACTTTAACTAAGATTTAACCTATTATAAAATATCTTAGATAATATTGTTAAGATTATCTTAATTGGTGCACTAGAGCTTCAGCCTCTAGATCATTTATGTCAATACTTGATACGAAAAGAAGTCCATTCTCCAGCAAAGACCTTAGTCTTATTTTGAAAAAATAATTTATCTAGAGTGGTCCGGTTATATGGTCAAATGTAAAAATTATAAACTAAGTCGCATACAATTAAAGTTCAATATAATCCAATTTATCTTGACTAATTATGTGAATCTAAATGTGGAAGCAATTATTATGCAACACAAATAAATACGAGAGAAGCAATTATCAAGAAAGAACAAGGAATATAAGATGCCAATCACACAACAAAGGATGTACGTGGTTTAACAAGGATGTGCCTACGTCCAAGGTGGTGCAGTCGATATTATTTTTATACACTCCGGAGAGTAATTACCGAGAATACAACTTGTCCTTTTGCCCCGGACCTAGGGTTTAATATATACATATACATGTAGGTAAGTGGAGGTGATGGGTTTCTCCACGTTTTCCATCTCCCGTACAACTTCCAATTGTGGAAACGTGGGGAGAACGGATCAATATAAGAGATGAGGGGTCCGGACTTTAGGCCGCCAGGACTGGGCTACTCGTCCGGGCCCATGGTTCTAAATTTTGGGTACCCACAATTTCCCCTAAATTTGTTGGACCATGTTTATGGGATCAATGGATTTAAATGATCAGCCATTATGGCTGATTTACGATTCTTCAAAAACTGTGAAGTTGATTTGGCGGCACCCGCTTCGCTTATTGTGCGCTATGATTAGAATTTGAAGGCTTGTTGGGATAGCCACTTTTTCTCCCGTCGCTTCAGCCTTTCCAGTACTCTTCTATCTTCTGAGAACTTTAGCGCCTTGTACCTTCTTCTCTCAATTTCCATTTCCATTATTTCTTAGTTGTCTGAGCTCGTGCTTCTTCATCATCTGAACCGATCTTCTATTTTGTAAGTTTCCTGTGCCCTCTTCTTGTACTTTCTCTTTGGTTTGTAGCTTTTCTTGGGTCTTCTAATGGTGAAGATTGGGAATAGGTCAATCTCTGAATTTAGAAAGTTTTACAACATTCCTGAGTGGGTAGATATTGAGTGTTGTGCCTCCCCTCCTAGGAATGTTATGGATATAGATGATGCTCACTGGATCCATGTTCTGTTACTTTCCCAGGGGGGACTCACTTTCCCTCCCAATGATTTGTTCCTGCATTTCTTTGGCTATTTCAATATTGTTCCTGCACAATGCTCTCCCAATGTGTGGAAAATAGTAAATGGCATCCATAGGATAAATCAGTTGTATGGTACTAGGTTAGGACTTGCCGAGGTCTGTTTCTGTTATTCCTTTTCTCAAACTAGTTCAAGTGTCTTATACCTCAAAGCTAGGAGCCCTGATAGGGTATTGGTAGTAAACCGACCTGATTCCTATAAGGACTACTGGGAAGAAGGTTTCTTTGTTAGGAATTGGCAGTTCCCTCCCCAATTTGAAGGTTCGAGGTCTGAGAGATTCTCTGTTCCTTTTTACGGGGAGGAATATATAGGTAGACATTGTCCTGTTGTTTCAACTTTTGCTGATTTGTGACCTTTCTAACTTTTCTTTGCTTTTTCTTGCGCAGCGAAGTCAAAGAACTTGGAACCTTCACTCAACGAGGTCCGTCTTTCAGAGTTGGTAAAGGCTTGGAAAATCAAGGAGCTTTTAAGTGACGGCGAGCACCCCAGATCTGCTGCCTTCTTGCTCGAGTATAAGAACTTTGGCTCCAGCTTCATAGCGAGGCCAGTGGATAGTATACCAGAGTTTAATTCCTTCGAAGATACTACTGCAGAGCCTATCCAGATAGACGAGGAGGAGAGCAGCTCTGAGAGTGACAATTTGGGTGGAAGGAGCCTTGATAGTAGTAGTTCCTCTGATCGTGAGGAGGTTTCTGAAGCTCGGAGATCGTCCAGCACTTTTAGCAGCTCAAGTGAAGACATGGTTCCTCCGAGGAAGAACTTGATTAGAGACGATGATGATGAGGACCACGTGCTCCTTGCATAGAGGTCGAAGAAACAAAAAGCTACTTCTGGGCCGTGGCTACCGGTTCCCGGTCCTCCGCTCAGGAGCAGGAGAGGAGGAGGAAGGAAGAGGAGCTGGTGAGAGAGAGAGAGAGGAAAAAAGAAGAAGAGAGGAAGAAATTAGAAGAGAAGAGGAGAGCGGAGGAGAGGAAGAAAAGGGAGAGCGAGAAGGAGGAAGAAAAGAGAAGGGCTGAGGCGAGGACGAAGGCTGGGTAGGCCTTAGTCCCAGTATCTGCTCTGCCGGAAGGGGCCTCCGTGGTAATCTCTCCTCAGCTGGACCCGGCTCTGCTCGATAGAGCTGTCCTCCCGGCTGATCGCCAAAGGGAAGTAGGTTCAGAGCACCTGGCCCTTCAGGCTAGTCAGAGGCTTGCTCTGGTAAGGTTTCTTTTTCCCTTGCATTTTTCTGACTTCCCTCATTTTCCTCTTCTAATATCTTCTCTTTTTCGCAGTTTGTTACTGACTTCACCGTGCTGTATCATTCACGCGACGAGCTGGTGAAGAAGAACAGTGAACTGGAGCAAGAAAACTCTGCCCTGAAGCTGAAGGTTAAGGAGCTCGAAGCCAGTTTTAAGGTTGTTGACTCTGCTCGGATCTCATCCGATTTGGCTCTTGCTACTGCGAGAAAGGAGAAGGATGCAGCGATCACGGAGCTACGGGAGCTGAGGCAGGCCTACGACCAAGTTTTCTCGAGAAACTTGCTGTGCTGGAGGAGAAAAGGGTGCTTGTTGAAGAGCTGAAGAAGAAGGAGTCTGAGGCTGTCACTGCCAAGGAAGACTCTTACAACTCCGACTGGGCTGCGGCATACGAAGATGCTGAAGTTCAGATAGGCTATATTAGCCGTCTGAACTTCAAGAATGGATGGAATAAGGCTCTCGTGGCTGCTGGGGTGGATATTGCATCCCCACTTTTCGACGAGCATGACCCAGGGCCGAGGCCAGTCGTAGACGAGGACCCTGCCCCAGCTATTAAAGTCCCTGATCCTGTCCCTCAGGCGACTCCTGCTGGCATTTCTCTTGTTGAGGGGATGGAGGTCATCCCTACCGAGGACAGTGCTCCTGCTGATGCTGATAAGGAGAAAGGACCATCCACCTCTGGGCCTCCTGAGTTTGCTAATTGATAGGGTTTTTGTATTTTTTCTTTTTCCAGTTTGTAAATTTTCTTTCTTCAGTCTGATGTAACTTCAATTTTTATTAATAAAAAAGCTTCCTTTCTGCTAGTGCTGATCTCTTTCTCTCCTTTATCTTTCTTTCACTTGTAGTTAGTTGATGTGGATGATTACATTCCTGCTACTTCCCAGTTGGGTAGGACCCTTGGTCCCAATGCGAGCCCTGAAGTTCGCCAGGCTTTTGTTAAGATTTACAAGTCTCTCAGGTCTAGAAATCAGAAATATAAGGAGCAATTCGAGCTAGTGGCTAGGCTGAAGGACAGGCTCCGGGAGATGGAGAACATTGGTGCCTCAGTGCAAGAGGAAGTCAACATGCTGAGAACAAGAATCCTAGAGGCCACCGAGGTCAACCAAGTTGGGGAGTTCCTTCAGTAGGAGAACGAAGACCTGAGGAGAGAAGTCTTACAACTTAGGGAGCACGCACCGAGCACTATTCAAATGGTATTACAAGGATCCTCATCATCGCGAGATGGAGCTGATAATGTTACCCCTCCAATGTCGCGAAGTCTCACCCGCCCTCCCCTTCCGTGAGCTAGTAGGATCACCAGGAGAAGAAGCAGGGAAGGAGAAGAAATTCGCGATAGGGAAATGGAGGAGCTCCGCGGTGATGTTCAGCGAGCATATGTAATCGCTGCTGGGCTTCAAAGGGATGTCACCCGGTTGCGGCACTTTTTCAAGAAAGGTCTTCGAAA
The DNA here is from genome assembly GCA_949130495.1 of Sambucus nigra. Lineage (NCBI taxonomy): Eukaryota > Viridiplantae > Streptophyta > Magnoliopsida > Dipsacales > Adoxaceae > Sambucus > Sambucus nigra. The sequence goes on along the minus strand of OX422220.1, from coordinate 343,095,863 downwards.
AGCGTGGGTTGATGGTTATGATCAAGGCTGGTCGGATGCTCCAACAAGGCTATCAGAGTTCGAGGAGCTTTCTTTCATCAGGGGATGGCTAAGTGCCTTGAAGGAGCTGCAAGTCCCGAGGAACTCGGTGCTATGGTATCGTCATAAGATGTCTTCCTCCACTCTAGTGCCCAACCCATTCAGGAGGGATGATCGATGGATCCCCATCGATGCTATTCCTCGACAATTATTGGAGTCGGATGCGAATGAGGTTTTTGAAGAGTTTGCTCCTACTCCTGACGACGGACGAAGAGCTCGAGTGGCTGATTATCTTGCCCGGAGGCTTCCACCCCCTTGAGATTTTGCCAGTTATATATATTTTTTTAATTTTTGATAATGTAAATACTTTGGGCGAGCTCGCCGACTAAACATGTATTATCATTGTTGTAAGATGGATTAATGAAAAGTTTGTGTTTTTAGGCAATTTTTCCAAATAAACGTGTATATCCTACTTTTCGTATCCTTGCTGCTTTATGATTTTTTCTGTTTTGTCATGCAAGTGTCCGCCCAGTCCAGTATAATATCAAAGTACCATTTTGCCCCACCTTACCTTTCAGGTTGTGTCGTCACACTCCCTTAAGCCTAAGTAGGGCAATTGGCGAGGACACACCTGGTGTTGGATGTCTTCATCCGATCAGGATTTTGTTCAACCGAAGTAGGTTTGATGACCAGTATTAGATTTGGTCGTATTGCCTAAGAATCCTGTGTAGGGATTTATATATTGCCAGGGGCAACGCTAAGAGGTCTCTCGTGTTTAATGATGATGACCTGATGAGGGGTATTCCCCTGTTGTAGTGATTAAGGTGCTTGTTATTTGGAAAAGATGTGTGATGAATGCAACTGTCACCAATCAGAGTGTAACCAACTAAGTGACTTTCATTAGTAATAAGAAAAAATGAACTTCTGTTTTCATAACAAAAGAAATACAAGAAAAAGAGCTAAAAATAGAATTTCTTGAGATTAGCTGCGTTCCATGCTCGTGGTATTTCTCTGCCCTCCATCGTTTCCAAGTGATAGGCACCTTGCAGATCGTCTTTAGTTACTTTAAAGGGTCCTTTCCAGTTTAGGCCTAGCTTGCCGTCTGATGACTTCACTGTGCTGCCTAGGACCTTCCTTAGAACATAGTCCCCAACTTGGAATGCCCTCAGACTAACCCTTTTGTTGTAATGCTTCGCGAGCTGTTACTGATAGTTCGCTAGCTTCACCAGGGCCAGTTCTCTATGCTCGTCGGCTAGGTCGTATTCGGCGAGCAATGCTTCTTCATTCAGGCCTTGGTCGATAAGGTTGGATCTCATTGTTGGCAAACATGCTTCTAATGGGATGACTTCTTCCATGCCATATGTCAGCGAAAATGGAGTTTCTCCTGTTGCTCGCCAAGGAGTGGTTCGGTATGCCCATAGAACATGGGGTAGCTCTGTTACCCATGCGCCTTTGGCTCGCTCTAATCGCTTCTTTAATCTGTCGATCACAGTTTTATTGGAAGCTTCATCTTGGCCATTGCTCTAAGGGTAGGCTACCAAGCTGAAGTGGTGTCTGATCCCATGTTCATTACAGAAGTTCTGAAAGGGGCCACTTTCGAACTGCATTCCGTTGTCGGTGATGATGGTTCTGGGGATTCCAAACTGAGTGATTATATTTCTCCATATGAACCTTATCATATCAGCATCTCAAATGTTTGCCAGGGATTCAGCCTCAATCCACTTGGTGAAGTAGTCAGTCGCAACCAACAGGTATTTGCGATTGCCGACGGCGGTAGGCACTGGTCCCACGATGTCCATTCCCCATTGGGGGAAGGGCCATGGGCTGGACAGGGACTTCAGATCGCTGGTGGGTTGGTGAACCATAGGAGCGTGGAATTGGCATTTCAGGCATTTACGAACATATACTGCGGAGTCCTTTTGCATGTATGGCCACCAATAGCCTTCCTTCATAGCTCGAAAGGCTAGAGAACTTCCTCCGATATGACTTCCACAGATTCCTTCGTGAAGCTCGTGTAGCACTTGCTCGACATCACCTGGGTGGACGCATCTAAGGTAGGGACTGGAGAAGGATTTCTTATACAAGTCGCCTCCTGTGGATAAGTGAAAGCGAGCAGCTTTGACTCTTATCTGGTGGGCAGTTTTCTTGTCATCTGGGAGCGTGCCATCCTTTAAATAGCCCCTTAAGGGGTCCATCCAACTGGGGGTTGATCCCACCTGGAGTACTTGTTCCACGTTTGGTAACTTGCTGTTGTGGTTAATGCTCGAATAAATGAGGAAATCAATGGGGATGACCCTGTTAAGGTCAGAGTCAACTGCCGAACTCAAGGATGCTAAGGCATCAGCGTGACTGTTTTGCCCCCTGGGAAACTGCTGGATGTTGATCTCTTCAAAGCTTGACATTAATTCCCTCACTAAGGCGAGGTAGGCTGCCATTCTTTCATCCTTTGCATTGTAATCTCCACTTATCTGATTGGAGACTAGCTGAGAGTCGCCGAACACATGTAAACGTTTTACTCCTAGAGTTTGTGCCTTTTGGAGACCGACTATTAGGGCTTCGTATTCTGCTTCGTTGTTGGAGGCTACAAATCCAAGCCTGATTCCTTGTTCGAGGATTGTATTTTCTGGAGTGATGAGGACAATGCCTACCCCTGCCCCCTTTGAGTTGGAGGCTCCATCAACAAAGAGTTTCCAAGTTCTTTCAGTTGCTTGGTTATTTTTTTGCTTTGTTGGTTGAGGTTGGTCGGAGAGTTCCTCGCCCGTGAATTCGGCTCTGAAATCAGCAAGGATCTGACCCTTGATAGCTGTCCTTGGTTGAAACTGGATGTCAAATCAGCTGAGCTCGATTGGCCACTTAGACAGTCTTCCTGATAAGTCCGCTTTCCTTAGGACAACCTTAAGGGGATTCGATGTAAGGACGATGACAGTATGGGCTTCGAAATAATGCTTCAGCTTCCTCGAGGCTATTACCAGTGCAAAAGCGAGCTTCTCTAATGGTAGGTACCTTTGCTCGGCGTCTAATAAGGTTTTGCTCGCGTAGTAAACGGGGTGTTGGATTCCTGCAACCTCACATATTAACGCAGAGCCGATAGTATGATTGGATACCGAGAGGTACAGGTACAAAGAATCCATTTGATGTGGTATGACAAGCAGCGGTGGAGATCTTAAGTAGGACTTGAGCTCGTCCAAAGCTCGCGAGCAGTCTGGGGGCTCCATTCTACCACTTTACGCCCCTTTAGAAGCTGGAAAAAGGGTTTGCATTTCTCGGAGGATTTGGAGATGAAGCGATTTAAAGCGGCGAGCATTCTAGTGAGCTTCTGCACGTCCCGGATTGTTCGAGGGGGTTGTACCCTGTTGATTGCATCGATCTTGTCTGGATTAGCTTCTATGCCTCTCTTACTGACCAAGTATCCAAGAAATTTTCCTGGCTGGACACCGAAGGAACACTTGCTCGCATTAAGCTTCATTCGGTACTTCCTGAGGATTTCGAAGGTTTTTGACAGGTCTGAGAGGTGATTTTCCTTCTTCTTGCTCTTAACGAGCATGTCATCGATGTAGACCTCCATTGTGTCTCACATTTGATCCTTAAACATTTTTATGACCAACCGCTGATAGGTTGCCCCCGCATTCTTAAGCCCAAATGGCATGAACTTGTAGCAATATAACCCAATTGTCGTGATGAACACCGTTTTGTCCTGGTCTGGGGCATACAAGGGGATCTGGTGAAATCCTGAGTATGCGTCCAGGAAACTCATTCGCTCGTGAGCTACAGTGGCATCTACTAGTTGGTCTATCTTTGGGAGGGGGAAACTATCCTTAGGGCATGCTTTGTTGAGATCAGTGAAGTCGATGCAAACTCTCCACTTCCCATTATTCTTCGGAACTACTACTGGGTTGGACAGCCACTTGGGGAATTGCACTTCCCGTATGGATCCTGCATCCAACAGTTTTTTAACTTCCTTTTCGACCGCTTTAGCCTTCTCGGGTGCAGTTCTTCGTGCCTTCTGCGTGACTGGCTTGAATGTAGGGTCGACGTGCAGCTGATGACAGACCATATCAGGATCGATGCCGGGCAGCTCATATGGTTCCCATGCGAAAACATCTACGTTGTGTCTCAGCAAGGTCGTCAACTCCTTCTGTTCTTGGTCGGTGAGAGATGCTCCAATCAAGAAGACTCTGCTACTGTCACCAACTTCGGCTATAACCTCTACCAGATTCTCGACGACACACTCAGAGGGGAGGAGCCTGGTCTCCTCTACTCCAGGTCTTCCATACTTTAATTGCTATTTAGAAGGTATCATACCCTCTTCAACTTTCTCGCTGGGTTGACCGGCCTTCTTCTCTGGCTTTGGTCGGATGGTTGCTATGAAGCCCTTCCTCACCATCGCTTGGTCGCCGTGGATCTCCATTACTCCTCGCTCAGTTACATACTTGAGCTTCTAATGGTAGGTCAAGGAGACCGCCTTCATTGCATGAAGCCATGCTCTGCCGAGGATGGCCTGGTACGGTGATTCGATGTCAACTACCAAAAATTCAATCATCTTCGAGACGTTCCCAGCACGGACTGGCAGCACTATCTTGCCTAGGGGGATGGTCATTTTTCCAGCGAAGCCGACCAAAGGAACAGTAGCTTCCTTTAGGTCGGCGACGCTCAACTTAAATTTCCTGAATAGGTCGAGGTACATTACTTCGGATGAACTTCCTTGATCGACGAGCAACTTGTCGATGTCAAAGTTGGCTATCCTGAGTGTAATGACCAGGGCATCATGATGTGGGGTCCTTACTCCCATCAAATCTTCATCCATGAAAACAATATTCGTGTTATAGTTGACGTCCTCTGCTCGTCGACGCTTTCCTGACTGTGACTTTACTGGATCGATTTGAAAAGCCTGCATTACCGCTGTAAGTTTTTTCATTTCCATTCGAGCTGAGTTCCCTTGTATCTGCTTGACGTCAGATACTCCGTGGATTACTGTGAACTCATGTCCAGCATCATCCTCCAGCACGTTGTCGGGTCTTGCCTCTCTATTGGCAGTCACTTTCTCTGCCCTTTTTTCCACAAAGTCGTTCAAATGCCCGGACTGGGCCAATTCTTCGAGGTGAGACTTAAGAGCTTTGCAGTGCTCGGTCTTGTGTCCTCCTTCTTTGTGAAAAGCGCATCTCAACGCATTGTTCCTCTTCGAGGGATCTCCTCCCATTTTCCTGGGCCACTTGATGAATGGCTCATCCTTGGTCTTCGCAAGAATCTTGTAAATTGGTTCTTTGAAGACGGTGTTGACCGCCTGGAATACTTTCGACGCGTCATGGTTCCCTTCGTTCTTGGAGCCATTTTTGCCTCCATTCTTTCCTCCTTTCCTCTGGTTCTCAGTTTTCTCACTTACCTTGGTAGTGAGCTTAACTCAACCCTTTTCTCCTGTATTAGGGTGGGTGACATCTTCCACCTTTGCGTATTTCTCGATTCGGGCCATTAGGTCGTCAATAGTCATAGCTTCCTTCTTCGTCAGGGACTGGTAGAGGAGGGAAGAACTAGGGAGCCCAATTTTGAAGGAGGCCACTACCACTTCCTCCGTGCAGTCCTCGATCTCATTAAATAACTCCCAGTACCTCTTCGCGTATTCTCGGAGGGTCTCTTGAGGCGTTTTCTTCATTGTTAGTAGAGCATCCATCCTTTTGGGATGGGAGCTACTAATAATGAATCGAGCCGTAAAAAGTTCGGGTAGGGATTTGAAATTCTTGATCGATCGGTGGGGGAGCCTTTCCAACCACTTCTGTGCAACATCATGAAGGCTCGAGGGAAAAATGCTGCACATCAGGGCATCTCGGTGACTCCAGAGGGTCATGGCCTGTCAGTATTACCTGACGTGATCGATGGGATCAGTTTTTCCGTCGTAAATCTTGAACCTTGGAATGGCAAATTTCTTGGGAGCTTCCTCCTCTTCGATTTCTCTTGTGAAAGGTGACTTCATCTGGGTTTTGAGAGCTCGCCTCGCGAGTTCTCTGGTTGATCTTGTTCCGTGGTGAGCGGGATGCTGGTCCATCTCCCTGTGGACCTTGTTTCGTATGTTCTCGTCGCTGCGAGCAGGACTCTGGTAGCGGCGAGCTCTTCGCAGCTGTTCGCGGAGATCGTCGTCTGACTCGCCTCCTTCTTTCCTTGAGATTCTCGCCTAGGGCTCCTTCCTCGGCTGCAAGATTTGCTTGCCTGAGGGCTAGGAGTGCGATATGGGTGTCTCCTGTTATCAGGGCGAAGCTCCCTCTCTAGTCTTTCCAGTCTTCTTTTCAAGCGGGCATTCTCAGCCTCGTATCTGTGAGAAGACTCCCTCTGCTCGTGGAGCCTTGCCTCGTACGCATCAATCAACCTGGATATCTGCGTGGACCTCGCTGGTCCCTGACTTTCTTCTGAGGCTGGTCTTTCCAGGCGAGCTCTCTGATCTGAACGTCGTACTTCAGACCTAATCCTGCGAGGAGCAGGTGGCTCTTGAATATCTCCTTCTTGGGAAGCATTGCTGCTGTGGCCAGACATCTTAAACTCATTTCTTGACGTGGGCTCTTCTCAGGGAAAGATGAACGTTCCCACAGACGGCGCCAATTATGGAAGCAATTATTATGCAACACAAATAAATACGAGAGAAGCAATTATCAAGAAAGAATAAGGAATATAAGATGCCAATCACACAACAAAGGATGTACGCGGTTCAGCAAGGATGTGCCTACGTCCACGGTGGTGCAGTCGATATTATTTCTATACACTCCGGAGAGTAATTATCGAGAATACAACTTGTCCTTTTGCCCCGGACCTAGGGTTTAATATATACATGTACATGTAGGTAAGTGGAGGTGATGGGTTTCTCCACGTTTTCCATCTCCCGTATAACTTCCAATTGTGGAAACGTGGGGGAGACCGGATCAATATAAGAGATGAGGAGTCCGGACTTTGGGCCGCCAGGACTGGGCTACTCGTCTGGGCCCATGGTTCTAAATTTCGGGTACCCACACTAAACATGACAGATATTTAATCTAAATCGAAGCAAACAAACCAAAAATCACAAGACAGGATATGAGGAAAAATCCCTTTCGAAAAAAAACTTTTTTCGCATTGGTACGACTAGGTATTACTTAATGACACGGCCAGACTTCCAAAATTTATATTCCACTAAGTAAAGCAGTTATATATTCCTTTCTTGTTGTTGACAGTGATGTAGATCCAGCAACTCCCCAAAATAAGCTCCACTAACCTTAGTGTCCACCGATCAACTTCAGGAAATTCTTTTCCTATCTTCAGTGATGAAGAATACACTCCATAAGGATTGAAACAGTGTACGTGTTGATAAAAATTTGATAAAGTGATAACAGATCATTTAAGGGGTTTAGATTTGGAAAACTAAAGTCTTTTGGTAAAACTAAGGTTTGGGTTTGGTTTTTCACCAAAATTATTATCAAAAACTAAATCCAAGACCCCTTTATATAGAAAACTCATTTTTTGAGGTGGTACAAATTTTGAGGGCTCATTAAAACAAAATTAGGAGTTTGTTTGAACAAAATTGTATAGCGCATTCAAACCAAACTGTATAACTCATTCGAACCAAAATAAAACTCGTTTGAACAAATAACTCTTCTCGTTGGAAGCAAATTCGAATGAGCTTCAAACGATATTTGTACAAAAGACCTTATTTGATGTTTGGTTGAACGAACAACCAAGCTCGTTTGAATGAAAACTATAAAGTCATTCAAATGAATTAAAAAAATATATTTTTCTTTAAAAAACATCCCTAAAACATTTTTATAAAAAAAACACTTTTAAAATATCCCTGAATAAATATTTACACAAATTCAACCGCATATAGCTTTTCTGATAAGTGTAGTGACGATCTCAATTCTTCAATCTTCAATTGTTGTGTTCGGTTACTGATTGTCGTCACTTGAAGCTCTTAAGAATGTACATGATGATGTAGATGTGTAACAGAATATTCAAAAATTAAAACATGATAACATGATGAGTAATTATAAATCTTGCTCTTACAAATCCCCACCTTTGGCTACTCTGGTACAAAACACAAAATAGAAAAAAAAAATCCTTAAGACAATTTCAACGAATGTCCCTCCCAAACTCAAAAAGGAAAGACACTTCAAATATTGTCCTCAATTGAAATTATTCATCATGTAGTCCATGATATCATCAATGACAAAAATAAACCTACACATATGAAGCAAAGCAATACCGTGACATATGGAGTTTGAAGAAAATAAAACTCCCCTTAAATTTGTTATGAACTTGAATATGTTCTCCCCCCTTTTATCTATAATAGACAAAGGGATAGAAGCCAGTCTTGAAAAGTTAGCATCACGAGAATCGAAATTAGAAATATAATTACAAAGTATAGACAATTATACATAAGCAATTAAACTTCAAGAAACAACCAACTATTTTTGAATTTTTTTAGTATAAACATATACATATAAGTATATACAATCACACCATGGATTAGTACAAAAATAATCGAATCATGGGAATGGAATGAACGACTACGAAGCTAATGCACAAGAAACTCAATATAGGTATATATAGAGATGGTGCACAAAGTCAAAGAGACACCCCTAAAGAAATAACTCAATTCAATCTTCGACGTGAAAGTGTTGAATGAAGTGAAATTGAATCTATTCATACAAAATGTCATGAATTTCAATGCTTCTCAAATCAATAACGCCAAACTATTTAATTTTTTTGAAGGAATTTTACTATGCAAAACCATTGATCTTGAACTTATAACATCCTCAAAATCTCATATTTTAAGCATAAACTCTCAAAACTTTTGACGCAATTATATCTCTCATAAATAATGAAACATCAATGAAATAATATAAATTGGCATTGTCATTTTTGTTTTTATATGACGAAATCATCTTTTAGGCTCTTACCAATGGTGGCCCTTAATGCAACGAAGACTACTTCTTTCGTATCCCCTTTCCATTGCTTAAATGTAAATCAAGTTTCTAGTAAAAAAATAGGCAATGGTTTTTACATGTAAAATAAGTTTGTAGTACTTTTGGTTCGGTATTAAGCACAATTAATATGAGAACATCCTATTCAGTATATGGCAAGTATGCACAATATTTAAAAGTTCGTGCATGTGTGCAATAAAGGCGATATAATAAGTTTGGCATGAAGGAAGTAATCATAAATTAACAACACAATGCTAAAAATGCATTTTTAAGCACACAAAAAAATGAAGCAAAGTCTAATAACACCATGATTAAGTCACATTAATGGATGGAATAAAATTGTGATTCGAACATCTTAAATGGACATTCATATATAGCGTAAAATGAAAGACAAAAAAAATTGTTGAATTTTAGAAAATATTTTTGAAGTTTTTTAGAAATATTTCTAAAAGAAAAGAAAATCTTTTTTTATTTTTCAATATATACACATAAGAATAAAATCTAGTTTTAGGGACAAATGATAGATAGTGGAAATCATCATATACTATAAAAAATACTTGAACTCAATCAATGGCAAAAATACCCAAAGACTTTCTAAGATCCTCAAACTTAAGTGCATATAAAGGTTTAGTGAAAATGTCAACATTCATTACTCATAATCCTCAAGGATACAATCTTCACCTTGACAAGATCACGCATAAAGTGTTCACGAATACTAATGTGCTTCGTACGAGATTATTGGATGGTATTACAAGAAATGTGGATTGCATTTGTATTATTGCAAGAATTAGTCATTGTGTCTCAAGTAATCCCATAATCCTCAACATTTGCTTCATCCAAAGAGTTGTGTGCAACAACTTTCGGTTGCTATATACTCGACCTCTGACGTGGACAAAGATATTTTTTTCTTTCTCAACCATGATACAAGTGTAATCCTAAAGAAAAATAATTTACTTAAGGTGCTTTTACAAGCATAAACATCCCCGGCTCAATCGTCATCCGAATAAGATGACAAATGGTCATCGGTATTTGATGATACATTTAAGAGAAAGAAAGTGTGACTCTTTTGGAAATGCTTGGTAATGTGCACAAACTCCAACATTAAAGGCGATATCGGGACGATTAGTGGATAAGTAGATGAGACTACATATCATACTCCTATAGAGTGTTTACCATATGTTCGTACTTAAAGTGTCTTTCCTAAGCTTTGTCAATGAACACATGGACGTGCAAGAGTTCTTAGCAGAGTCTAAACCAAACTTCTTCACTAGGTTCCTTTCATATTTAGATTGAGATATAAATACCCCATTCTCATCTTAACGTACTTGGAGCGCTAGGAAGAAAGTAAGTTCACAAACCAAGCTCATCTCAAATTCACTCTTTATCTCCTCCTAAAAAATATGAGCATGTTGGGAACACATGGATCCAATGAGTATGTCGTCCACATAGACTTGGGCAACTAAAATAGCACCACTCTCTCTCCTAATAAACAACGTCATATCAACTCCCCCTCTCGTGAAGCCTTGAGCTAAGAGATAAGAAGATAGTCATTCGTACCAAGCATAGGGTGCTTGATTTAAACCATACAAAACCTTCTTTAGATAAAAGATGTGTCCCAAGTTCTTTGGTTCTTCAAACCCCTTTGGTTGTTACACTTGAAACTCCTCATGAAAAATTCCATGGAGAAAGGAACTCTTGACATCCATTTGGCAAAGATCAAATCGTAGATGACATGCTATAGCGAGTAGTAAGAGGATGGACTCAATCCTAGCAACAGGAGTGAATGTCTCATCAAAGTTTATACCCTCAATTTGTGTGTAACCTTGAGTGACCAAACTATCCTTATTGTGAATGATGATACCATTCTCATCCATCTTGTTTTTGTACACCCACTTGGAACTAATCATATTTGTCTCCCTAGGTCGGGGGACTAATTCTCATACATCGTTATTTGAATTAAAGTAAATCATCTTGCATGGAACTTATCTAATGCTCATCCTTGAGTGATTCCTTCACATTCTTGGGCTCTACTATGGAAGTGTAGCAAAAGTATCTAACCACATTCTCTAGTTGAGCATGAGTCTTGACACCTAATGTGGGATCACTAAGTATCTCAGTAGGATCATGACTCTTTCAAACCCAAGATGGTGGATCCTCTATATCGGGAGCAGGGTCCACCGTGGTGGTGTGGGGAAGAATGAGATCATCCTTGAGGGGGCATCATGATTAATAAACGTATCCAGCGTATCATATCAAATCGTGATGTTTACTGATTCCATAACCTTAGATATTTTAAGCTTACACACCCTATAGGCCCTCCTAGTCTATGAGTATCCTAAAAATATTCCCTCATTGCTTTTAGAGTTAAATTTCCCTAAAGGCTCTCTACTCCTAAAAACTCATAAATATGATAGGGTGGGTTTCATACATATCCACAACTCATATGGAATGTGAAGTGTGTGTGGATGAATATAAACCCTATTCACCATGTGGCATGCGGTGTTAATCGTCGCTACCAAAAATTGTCTAGGAACGCTCCTACCAAGAAGCATTGAACTACCCATTTCTTGAATATTTTGATTCTTCCTATTAACAATCCCATTTTGCTGAGGAGTGCGAATGACTGAAAACTCATGTTTAATACCAAATCAACACAAAATCCATCAACTCCAACTTTTTTACATTCAGTGCCATTATCACTAAGAATATGATTTATAGTGACACCATGTTGACTCTGAAGAATAGGACACTTGGTTGTTACAAACTCAATAGTATTATACTTTTCTCTAAGAAATCCAACGATAGAATATCTCAAAAAGTCATTAACCATCATTAGGATATACGTCTTAACGCCAACCCTTTTCGTATGCATGGGACCCATAACATCCATATGTATCAACTCTAAAGCACGCAAGGTGGTAATGGTATGTAACTTCCTATGGTGACTCTTGATTTGTTTCCCTTATTGACAAGGACCATAAATCGAGGAAGTTGTTTTTCCAAGTGATGGTAATCCACAAACTAGGTCTTTCTTAACTAAACTCATAAAATTTCTAAAATTAACATGACCTAGTCGTTAATGCCACCTTAATACTATTGCACACTAAAGAGTATTTAGGAATTATACCATAGTAATTTTCAGTAGTCCTCACACCCTGTACTAAAAGTTCACTGGATTGATAAAAAATTCTACATTTCGATCGGTCAAACTTTACCTAAAGTTAGCATCGTAAAGTTCTTTTATGCTTATTCAGTTAACTTTTAACCCTTCAATATATAACACAGTGTTTAGCTTAGGAAAGCTTGGAATCTCCACACAACCTCATCCTAATATGCTAGACCTAATCCCATCCTCAAAGGTGAATTTTTCTTCCTCATGATCCATAAGGTTGGTAAAGTGTGACTTGTCACTGGTCATGTGCCAAGAGAATACACTATCAAAATACCACTGAGAAGTATCTTGAATCTTAAGAGCAACATGAACAACAAGGAATTTTTCGTCACTCTTACGTACCCAAGTGGTGGTAATCTTTTTCTTACCCTTATCAGTGTTGGCACTAGTCATTTTAGGGGAAGTTTTCTTAAAAGGTGTAGACATCATTTGAAATTGTTCTTTAGAACTCTTGATAGTAGGGACTAGAAAGTCAATTTTCTCTCTAAGACTATCAAGGTCACTATAGTGGTATGTGGGAGCATGTGTGTGAAAAACTCTTCTTAGCTTGTAACAAATCTCCCTGAGGTGGTCTCTTTATTTGCAACGGGTACAAACATGGATTTTTTTGGGTATCCATTGGTTATAGAGCATAGTACAAGTTCTACTTGGTGGGTTAGATCCAGGCCGATAAGGATCCACCTTAAACACAGAAATCGATTTAGGTGCGATATTGGAAGTGGATGGCCTCCGTAACCTATCCCTTGCTTCTATTTAAAATCTAAAGCATGGCCTTTACAACCTTCTTAGATGTGTCCTCTAAAGTGACCTTGACCTACCAGGCACTTTGAGATCTTTTTCGAGTCGAGAAACATGAGCTTCAAGTTTTTCATGATTCTTCAATGATTAAAGATATCTCATAATACTGCCACATTATTGGTCAAGTTGTTATTTTCCCTTCTTACCAAAACAAGTTGACCACTCAAATACATTCTAATCGAGGTCTCACTTTCTCTCGAAACCCTCAACTCCTTCTCTAAAGACAACACCCTAAGAACTAAATTTTTATTTTTCTTTTTGCTTTTTACCGACTCGGTGTAAAGTTCAGAGTAAGCATATTGGAGGCCATGTTCTCCCTCACTCAAATTCTCATCATCACCCTCAAACTCTTCGAAATGATTAAACTCATTATCGACGTTATCACATTTAGAAACATTCTCTTTGACTTGAGATAACCTGAATTGATAACGTGACTACCAATGAACACGGTGAAGTTACGTCCATGTTATGATTCATCCTTGGAATCTACCGACCCAACATCACTATCTCTTGGAGTTGCATTATAGGTGGCTTTTCCTTTGCCCTATCTATTAATCCTAGTGGACACTCATGGGATTTTTTTACCTTTCCCTACATACTCATAACATCTCTCCGATTCATCTTTCCTAGGATACTCGCCTCTATCTTTCTTTGTATCATTCTCAAAAAATTCTTAACCGCTTGGTAATTTTAATTTTTCTCAAAACTTTTACTTTCAGTTTAGAAGAATTTTGATATTTAAATTTGAGAAATTTTTTGAATTTTTTAGCAAATAGGGAAAGATCATCTTGATCAAATTCAGAATTGAAGTTAGAAACCTCATCTTTTTTCTTTGATTGAGCTTTTAAATCTTTTCCCTTTTCCATTTTTCTTTTTCTTTTTCTTTTTCTTTTTAGGGAACGGGTCTAATTCATAAGTTTGAAGATCACCTATGAGCTCTTCACGCTTAAGTGTGTCTAAAATTCTCAAAGATCTAAGGAGTGTAAATTTTGCACTAAAACGAGATGCAAAAGTCCTTAGAATTTTTATAACAACCCCCATTTCCCAAATTTGCTCACCCAGATTAAAATTAGAGTTCACAATATAAAAAAAAATCAGATTCAAACAAGTTTATAATCCCAAATTATGTGGTGAGGTTTTGAAGCTTAGAAGCTTCGACAGTATTGATACCCTCGTGAGTGAGCTGGAGGATATTTTAAACTACTTTAAACATGGTACACATAATGATACAATGAAATTAATTGGGTGTGACGGCACCAAAAATTTCATTTAGACCTCGAGAGTTAAAATTACTCCATCTAAAGTCATATTCAGTCCGAATTGTGACTAGTTTGAGGCTAATGACATTTTCATTAATCACAGTGGGAGGAGACCTCCCCCTTTCAACAGCAAGCCAAAAACGCTCGTCGATCGATTTTAGACGCAATCTCGTTCGAGATTTCCAATTGGCATAATTTGATCCATCAAACAAAGATGGCCTATTGTACGAATTCTCTATATAACCACCAGGATTCATCTAAATAACTTATAGAAACAAGCTCTTATCCAATTTGAAAAAATGATTTATCTAGAGTGGTCCAGCAATATGGTCAAATATAGAAATTGTAGATCAGATCATACACAAGCCAAATTCAATTTTATCCAATTTTATCTTGATTTATTAGGTGAACCTTAATATTAAAGATATTGAATCTAAATGGAAATAAACAAACCACAAACACATAAGATGAGGAAAAATCACTTTAGAGAAAAATCTTTTATTTTTCAGCACTGTTATAACTAGGTATTGAAGAATGACACCGACAAACTTCCATAACTTAGACTCCACTAAGTATCTCGATTGTGCCTTCCTTTATTTTTGTTGACAGCAAGTGATGCAGACCCAGCAATGCCCTACAACAAGCTCTAGTTGCTTCGATGTCCACCGATCGGCCTTAAGAAAATGTTTTTAATCTTCAGCAGTGAAGAATCCACTCCACAAGGATTAGAACAATAGATTTTTTCTTTAAGGTTTGATAAAGTTATAATAAAATATCCAAGGGGTTTGGATTTGGAAAATCAAAGTTTTTTTTTTTAAAACTAGAGTTTGGGAACCTTTTGGTATTGTATGGGAAACTAATTTTTGCCAAATTCCTATAAAAAATTGATTCCATGACCCTTTTATATACGAAAACATGTTTCTCTAGGTGGTACAAATTTTGAGGGCTGGTTCGAACAAGAATAGGAGTTCGTTCGAATGAAATAGTATAATTCATTCGAACCAAAATCACACTCGCTTGAATGAATAACTCATCTCGTTCGAACCAACTTCGAATGAGATTTAAATGATATTTGTTCCGATAACAGAAAAATCTCATTTGATGTTCATTTGAAGTTCATTTAAATTAACAAAAAAACTCGTTCGAACGAAGACTATAAAGTCGTCTGAAAGGCTTAAAAATAAAAAATTATTTTTCTTTGAAAAACACCCCTAAAACATTTTTATAAAAACAAACACTTTTAAAATACCCATGAATAAAATATTTACTCAAAATCAACTTCATATACCTTCTTTGATAAATGTAATGATGATCTCAACTCTTCGATCTCGGATTGTTGCGCTTGGTCACTAACTTGTCCTCACTTTAGGCTCTTGAGAATGTAAATGATGAAGTAGAGGTGTAACAAAATATGCCAAACTTAAAACATGATAACATGATGAGAAACTATAAATCTTGTATTTACGTATTTTAATCATGTTGACCCTTCAAGTCATCAACCATAAGGACCACATCAAGATGCTATGTCCCTAAAAGACTATAAAGAACATAACTAACGAAACTTAAATAAAAGGAAAAGAAGGTTGTACCTTTCCATAAAATGGAACATCTCATCATCATTCACTAGAGTGCCCTTAGATAATATAAGGCCACTATTTTGGAGAGAAACTTAAAATGACTTATTATATAAATAATAGGAGTTCAACTCCTTGGCATATGTTGTCTACTCATAAAGGGACTTATTGACATATCAATTAAAAGAGGACCTTGAATATTCTTCTAAACTCCTAATAATGTCACTCTTTTTTCTTGGTATTTTTTAACAACCTCAGATTTACCCCCACTTCCATAGGCAAGTGGAAGATATTTCGAAAACAAACATCACACCTTGGTAACCTTTCTAGTTTCCTTTACAACAATATAAGGGACCCCACCCATAGACTCTAGTTATTTTGATAAAAACTAGGGCAGGAAGTACCTTAGAATATAAGTTTGATCCAAGGAGTGCTTGGCTGGCCCACCAACCCCTGATCCTGTATGGACCGAGGATTGGATTATACTAAAGGCCTAATCCAGTTTTGTTGCTATTTCTAAAGATACAATGACATTCTCAATAGGATTTTTTTTTACCACAATTAAGGTAAATTAAACCTTGAAAAAACTCAACCTTTTACTAGACTGTGTTCATGGGTTCCTATATTGACACAATTGAATCACCCCATACTTCATAATGCACTTGGACTTCATCCTCTACTCTTACAGATTAGAGTGAACAACTAAAGTCAAAGACATAAGTGTTAACAAAGAATATATCAAAGGAGAGAAAACATAATTATCGGTTATGAAAATAGCATCTTTGAAATATATATATATATATATATATATATATATATATATATATATATATATATATATATTGAAAATATTTTCATTGATGGGAAGTTTACCTTGAGGATCATTCCTTAAATACTGGTGCCAAGAGTTAGTTTGTTGTCATTCAACCTTTTGGGAGTCACAAACACGAAAAATGAAAGTCATTGTTAACTCTCTTATTTTTCATTAGTAATAAGGACGAAGCCTCTATAATATTTCAAAAGGTTAATGTTAATTGAAGAATAAATACAATAATTTACATTCAACGTGAAATATTACCAAGCTTGGGGGATTTTTACACATGGTTCGGACACCACTAACTTCCCTATCCCCTTTAGGTATATCGAGAACTAAAGAAGTATATATCCTTCCATTACTTTGTATTACTGTGATTATCATTGGATAAGAATTTATTCCATTACCAAAAATGCAAGGGTGTCCCTTGTACTCTTTTATCTGCTCCTTAGATACTAAAAAAAGAGTTGAAGTGATTAATATTGAGGTTGTGTTGACTTTTGTTGGTTTCCTTGAATGACATCACATCTTCCATCAAGTACCTCCAGGATTTAGCTACTGACTGAATGGTGGTTATGCTTAAATACCTTATAACATCCCTCGTAAGTTTTGCAAGAAACATAACTCGTAGGCAAGGAAGGTTTTATTGAAACATACAAAGCTTGGAACCCGAGAATAGTCCCGCTCATTTGGTTATGCCACTCTTAGCCAAATTAAGTCTCATACCTCCACTCTTGTAAGACCAATCTCCCTAATCAAAGACTAAAGAGAGGCACCATCAACGAAGGAGATATCAATATTGAATTTGTAAATCAACATCACCTTCCTAAAGGAATTTCCATCCATTGTTTCACCGCTTATGCACCCTCCTTAGTCCCACGAGACATCGAAGTTTTTGTTCCACTTAAGAAATTTGAGTGGGACATGGTAAGATCTAAATTACTTTAGGATGGGAAACCACTGCTACTAAAGGTTGGGGTTATCCACTTAATTATAAAAGCCTTTGGAAGACATCATGAAAAGAAAATTGACGAAAGTTTTCTAAGATAAATGGAGATTATAGCTCACGTGTAAGAGAGATATCAAAATTTGGGTGAAGATTGAATTGAGTTATGATCAAAATTTATAGTCCCGAATTAGCTACCATTTCAGTCCCACGCTTACCACTCTACAACCAATACTTTTCCCATAAAATCAACTGTAACAACCCACATATTTTTACATCTGGTTGATCAAGTCCCTATGCCAAGATATGCCAATCATTATAATTAAAATACCATTATTAGCATATGATAGAAATATGAGACATTTAAAACTTTTCCACACAAAATAATCAATAAGATACTGAATAATAAAATAATCTATCCACCATAATCAAATCCATCACCATGTTAAAAATTCAATAATAATAAAACTCCCATAAAGATATGACATCAATATAATCTTCGGATAAAAACATTTAAACTATTATGGAGTATGAGGTCCCAGCGTATCCAAATCACTGACTCATAAGTAAAATGATGGAAATGAAATTTAACTAAATCATAAAATAAACTCCAGTTATTCTCTCTCTTCTCCAAAACCATGTAGGTCTCATCACTGCTAACCTAAAATGCTAGTCAATAATAACGGGTCAGATCTCACTGCATTAGTACCAGTAATGCTTCCCAAATAAGGTTTTATGAGCCCAAGCATAAATGCTACATTAAATAAAAATGACAATAGATTATTTTAATTTACCATAAGAAATTAAGAAAAAAAATTAAGTAAATAATCTTTCCCCACTTCCAATCCTGTATTTTATCAACATTAATTATCTTTTCAATATCTATTATTTCATTGATATACCACAATAGCTGAAAAATCTCCTATACGACGTTGCACCAAAAATCTGAATTAACACACTTATGAATGGAAAAATTGACACGATTTTAAATCAGGCCAAAATTTAAAATGATTTTTTTGTATTTGGCATGGTTTATTTATGTTCTATAATTTGGCACGGTACAAATCGTGCCAAAATCGACTTAACTAATAAAAACAATAAACAAACACAAATTCTAAATTAATGGCCCTGATTTCTAACAGTGATTCACCACAAAGTTTTGGCGACAGTGCTGCCTTCAATAATCCTGAATCACAGAGGGCTGCGAAATCCTACAGATTGGCCTGATGAATATACAATTAAGCTCTGATAATGCAACAAAAAAAGTAATGTGGAACAAACCATCGAATAGTGTTATGGAGGTGAGTCCGGCCATGGGAGTTGTGTCTTGGCTGACTCTTTCACAGTCCACTAGGACTTCACTAAAATCATTTCCATTCGATTCTTTGAAAAATCTCTATGACAGATCTTTGCCATCGAAACCTCGAGTAGTGAGTTCTTTCAATGTCCAAACGAAAAAAGTTCATACTGGAGTATACACTTTGGTTTGCCTTTCTTTGGAAAGTTTGCATATTTATTTAGTATTATTCATTTTATTTATATAGATCTAACGTAAAAATAGTAATGATGTTTAATGCATCACGTTTAATTTTCAAGAGTTGAAGGAAAGAAAGTGTTTTTCTCTCAATTTGGAGTTTAAAAAGAGAGAAAAGAAAGGAATTTTTTTAAAAACTTTCTCTTTCTTTCTTTGCAAAACTTTCTTTCCAAATCAGAAAGAAATTGAGAGAAAGAAAAGTTTTTTAATGAATTGTACCTTCTTTCCCTTAAAAAATTATTTTTCTCCCAAATTCTCAAACACAAGAAAGAAAGTTATTTTCTTTTCTCTTCCAAACTGCTTTCTTTTCTCTTCTTTTCTCTCTTATTAACTTTTCATGCAAGAATTACTTTCAAGCACATAATTTTTTTAATTTTTAATCACCTTGTGAAGAAGAAAGCCATTGAAATAAGTTTGAATTTGTTTAATTTAATATTGTTATATTCATAAGGATTTTTTTTTTGCAGGAACATAAAATAAAATAAATAATAATAGCCACTTATATAATAGTAATTTTTATGGGAAAATAGTTTATGTTATATTTTTAAGGTTGTCTTTTTGTTGGAACTTGAATCATGAAAATATGAATTTAGTTTACTTCAAACCATTTAACTTAAAGGTTGTGTTAAGTGAACTAAATGTTGATTGTCAAGTGTCAACCATGACCCGACTCAAATCTCTCTTTTTTTATATAATTTTTTTCTTAGGTATAGCAACCAAGTTTTATTGAACACGTGGCGTTGAATGTTAAAGGGACATGCAAATTTCTATTGCATTATTTGGTGATGATTCTAAAGTTATTTAAAGTTTTTTTAAAAATAAATACATACAAGAGAACGTGTTTTTTGTTTGTTATTACATGTTTTATGGTTTGTAATGTAGTTATGTGGTCATTATTGTTATACTCAATATATATGTTAAATACTTAAAAAAATTAAGGAATGGGTTGTTACATTGGAGTTTATTTTGGATATATTGTTAATAGTTGGCAAGGTTATATACTGGTGAATCGGTAATGGTTTGTGGGGTATATTATGTTACATTGACAATGTATTGATGATTGTTTATTTCTTATGCATAAATATATAATACACAATATTTATTTGACCACATTATATTTATTTTGGTTCTTGCTAGGTAAATAGGCAATCGAGTTTAAACTCCTATTTTTGGGCAGAGGTGATACTTATTTAAGGGGAGATGAGGTAAATAATTGAGTTCTTATATATTTTGTTTAAAAAACATTGTTATTTCAAAATTAATAGAACTTTAGCTATTGTGATCAATTTTTTCCAGATAAAGGAAGATGGCGTAAATATTTAGGTTCTCATATGCTTAGTCTACTCCTATTGTTTAACTTTTAAGAATAAGAACCCCTCATTTTGTATATTTTTCCCTCTCACAAATCTCACAAGGTTAGCGTGAGAGGGATTTGACGGTTAGCAGGGAGGATAGTGGTAGTGGTTGTGATAAAGTAGTGATAAATAGTAAGTTTTGGGTTATTGTTGGGTACCACTTTCTTGAACACCTCATGAGGGCCCAATGTAACATGTAGGAACTGACTCTGTCTTTATGGGTCTCTCGATTTAACAAAAAATCAAGTCTACGTAAGTTTTAAGTTAAAAACTAGAGCATTAGGACAACCAAACATCTTGGAAAGAGGTAAGGACGCCGCATGAGGGCCCAGTGTAATATGTGGGAATTGATCGTATCCTTGTCAGACTTCTGATTTAATAAAGTGTCAAGTATATGCAAGTTTTAGGTTGAAAAATAGAGTGTTAGAGGCAAAATCTCACAATAACAACCCAATAACCCGAGAAGAGGTACATGAACCTCTAGAGGGACCATTATAGTGTGTGTGATCTGACTGTGGGCTTATCATATCTAGGATTCAATAAAATAACAAGTCTACAGAAATTTTAGGTTAAAAATGGGCCATTGGGGGTGAAATATCAAAACAAGAACAAAACATCTTGAAAAGAGGTATGAATTCCTCGAGAGGTACCAATTTGACGTGTGTGAATTTCCCGTCCTTATTGGACTCCTGGTTTAACAAAATAACAAGTATACTCATGTTTTCAGTTAAAAATTGGGCATGGGGATAAAATCTAAAAAAAATAACCAAATGTATTGGAAGGAGGCACGAACACCTCAATAGGGAGCACTATAATATTTGTGAACTAACCATGTCCTTATTGGACTCCTAGCATTGTATGAAAAAACTATGCTCCTATGTGGACCAATAAAAAGTAGACACATGTCCTCCTGTGGGGCTACTCGGCTACCTTGGTTAGCTTCAGACACACCTAGCTGGATGATGCCGACTAACTCCCAAGAAGTGAACCATCAGGAATATCAAAGGTTTTTCGAATGGAATGGAGAACAGCACCGAATTTGAAGAGTCTCATTTATTGTACACAGATGTAACTACCTAGAAATATAAAGGCAATCCATCTCTTGGTTTCCTAGACAATATAAATACATCAGATCCCTTAGCTTAAAGGGGATGATTTAATCAGGCACAAGCACACCTCATACTAAGCTATTGTAACCCTCTGAGGTAATACACAGTGGATGTAGGCTTTTTATTTCTGAAACACATTAAAAAACTTGCCTCTTGTGTGTTTGTCTTGCTTGTTTATATTTATATGTGATTATAAATTTGGGCCTCATCCATTTTTAGACATTAATAGATTGTCGTCATATGTGGGAATGATTACTTGTCATTGTTATGTACCCTTTTTACTTCTTTTTTTCATTTTGTAAATTCCATAAAGAATGACCACGATTCCTGAGAGCGGCCATGCGGCTGCAGGTAACAATCCTGACCCATCTGCTCCCCCTAATGTGACAGATCTCCAGTGGAATTTTCTCAAGTTGGCTAGGGGACAAGAAGCCATGCAAGAGTCAGTTAGGCAATTGGCTCATACGTCGCAAGATAAGTCAACCTATGAATCTTCCAGGAGGGACATGCCACATCCGCCAGCTAGGAATGAGAGAATTCATCACTCCAACTCTTTTCGTGACACATCCTTCCATTATGGAGAAATGTCATCATTCCGATCAATATATTACTATGATGGTTGGTGTTTATCTAATGAATAGTCCAGCGTGTTGGAATAACTGAGTAAGAAATATGCTTTTGATCATTTGGTTCCCCGAGAAACCAGAGGGCGTTATAAAGAGCAAGATTGTCCTCGCATGTACAGAAAAGGATTTACGAGATTTGGGTCTAGCATGAGGGGCTCTATGCGCGCCGAGTTAACTTCTCAGGAAGAGAGTTCAGCGCATGTGCATAGTAAAGCCACAAAATCTTCCTCAGCCAAGTCTAAGCCAGAGTAAAATTCATGTAAAGGATCTATGCAATGCCTAGAAGATTGCATAGGAGAAATGGCCAAAACTAAGAATCTCTTGAAAAGAAGTTTTGTTAAAGGATCCCCTTTTATTTAGGCTATTGTGGACTACTCCATGCCTTCTAAATTCAATACATCAGTTATCACCCTTAAGTATGATGGGAATACTGATTCAGTCCTCCATATTAAATAGTATCAGGCTACTACTAATATCTAATTTTTTCCCGATGAGATGACGTGCAGAGCTTTGTTCAGTTCCATTACTGGCCCAACCCAGATATGGTACGATAATCTTCACAGAGGTAAAATTTCTATTTTCCATCAATTGACTGAACTATTTATTCATAACTTCTGCTTTGGGGCTAAGACGATCAAAAGTGGTACTCATCTCTTGATTGTGTGTCAAAAACCTAGGGAACTACTTGAGAGTGTATCACGCACTTCAATAATGAGAAATTAGAGGTGGCATATTATGAAGATAAGACAGTCATTGAAGTACTGATGAGTGGATTACTCGCCAAGGATCTTTACGATGCACTGGATAATAATCCTCCCAAAACAATGATAGAGTTGATAGATAAGGCTGAGAGGATCATGAATGTCGAGAAAGTTATGGCTGCTTGGAAATTTTGAAGGTGAAAATCGAAAGCCGGAAGAATATAATAAAAAAAAAGATAAAAAATACAAGAAGGTTGACATGATAAAGAAGTACGATGAATATACTCCTCTCACCAAGGGTGTCCATCATATATTAGAGGAAATCAGACGCAGTAAAAACCTTAATTATCCTGGAAAATTAAAGTCACCTCCTAACAGGAGAGATAAATCCAAGTATTATGATTTTCACAGAGATCATGGGCACACTACTGATAGTTTCACCAGCCTCAAGAATGAAGTGGAGAATCTTATTTGGCGAGGAAAAATGACTAAATTTGTTGATCGAAATGGTAGCCGAGATGTTAGAAGAAGATCTGAGTCATTTGGCCAAGGAATGGATGACGCAAAAAAGGAATACAATAATAATTATGGGGATGATCCTGACCTGCCAAAGAAACTTGATGAAACTTAAGTGGAGGTAGCGATGATTTCCTTTGGTTATCACTTCATTGCAGGAGGAGACGCTGGTGGAGGAGGTGGACTTGCCGATAGGAAAGCTTACCTAAATGAAGCCAAACCGTGTCCTACAATAAGACAGATTGACATGTCCAAGAGAAGTGATGGTTGTCCTAGTAAAGTCAATAAGGACAGATTGGCGATCGATTTCTCCAAAAATGATTTGAGTAGAGTGCTCTGTCCTCATGATAATCCATTAGTCATCACTTGTAGAGTTCACCATAGTAGAGTGGCAAGAATTATCTTCGGCGATGGGAGTTCTGCAAACATCATGTTTTATAATTATTTCAGCAGCCTAGGACTATGAGACAGTAAGATAGAACCTTATCACAGGCCTCTCATAGGGTTTTCAGGAGAAAGGATATATCCCTTGGGAATTGTTAAGCTGGATGCGGTGGTCGGTACTTGGCCAGCAAGCAGAAAGGAAAGAATTCACATCTTTGTACTACACAAAAATGTCCCTTCAACTTAAAACATAACTCTCGAAAGAGTGGGAATGAAGAAATTAGGGGCAATGCCATTTACTGTGCATCAGTACATGAAGTTTCCTACCAATTATGGAGTTAGCGTAGTAAATGGCAACCATATGGAAGATAAAGAACGCTACTATACTTTGAATTACCAACAAAAAATACAAAAGGGCACTACTACTTATCATATTAACACTTTCGATCCTCAGGAGGAAGAAGATTTAGTGAAGGGACAGGTAATGGAAGAGATTGAAACTTTTTTGCTTGATGATGATAAACCAGAAACAACCACCCAGATTGCTTCAAGACTAACCC
Organism: Sambucus nigra; assembly: GCA_949130495.1. Classification (NCBI taxonomy): domain Eukaryota; kingdom Viridiplantae; phylum Streptophyta; class Magnoliopsida; order Dipsacales; family Adoxaceae; genus Sambucus; species Sambucus nigra. Next base: position 343,071,561 of record OX422220.1, on the reverse strand, counting down.
TCTCTCAAACAGGAATTAATTACATTCCTTAGAGATTGAAAGAATGTGTTTTCCTGGGGCAATGAGGATATCCCAAGGATTTATCTTTACTTCATATGACACGAGCTCAACATTTACAAGGAATCTAAGCCGATCAAGAAGAAACGCAGAGTTTTCAGTCTTGAGAAGAATATGGAAATCTAAGTGGAAGTGGAAAAATTATCAGAAGTACAGTTTATAGAATATGTCAAATATCTGACCTGGTTGGCTAATGTGGTGATGGTAAAAAATAAGAACAATATATAGTGCATGTGTGTGGACTTCACTGACCTCAATAATGTTTGCCTAAGGATCCCTTTCCTTTACCAAGGATTGATCAATTGGTAGATACAAATGCAAGTCATGAGATACTTAGCTTCATATATTCTTATTCTGGTTACAACTAGATTAAAATAAAGCTAGATAATAAGGAGAGCATGTCATTCATCACCAGCCGAGGAACATACTACTACAATGTTATGCCCTTTGGGCTAAAAAAATACTAGAGCAACATATCAGAGGTTGGTAAATAAAGTATTTGAAGACCAGATTGTCAAGAACATTGAAGTATATATAGATGACATTCTCACCAAGAGCAAGTTTATTGCCGACCATATTACAGATTTGGCCCAAAAATTTGATTAGTTGGAGAAACACCAAATGAAGCTCAACTCCACCAAGTGTATAATCGGAGTAGAGGAAGGAATGTTCTTGGATATCGTGAATAAAAGGGGAATTGAATCCAATACCTATAAAATAAAGTCTTTATTGGAGATGCAGTCCCCAATTATCAAGAAAGATGTGCAAAAATTGACTGGAAGAGTGGCAGCTCTAAACCGTTTTATTTCCTGATCCATCGATAAATGTTTTCCATTTTTTAAAGTGCTTAAAAAGACTTTTAAATGGAATTACGAATGCAATAAAGCTTTTCTGTATTTGAAGAAGTTCTTGGGATCTCCCCCACTCCTCTCCCAACCAGTTTTGGGCAAAAAATTGTATTTTTACTTGGCCGTTTTAGAATTCGTTGTTAGCTCGGCTTTGGCCTGACTAGAGGGAGGAGTTCAAAAGCCAGTATACTACACTAGCAAAGTATTATAAGGAGCCAGAAGTAGATATCCATGCTTAGAAAAGATGGAATTGGATTTTATTGAAGCTTCTAGACAGATGAGACATTACTTCTAGGCCCATACTATTTTGTATACACTAACTTGCCTCCGCGACAACCTTTACACAAACCTGAAAAGTCAAGAAAAATGATGTCTTGAGCAATTGAGCTTGGAGAATATGAGATTGTTTTTTAGACGAGAAATGCATTGAAAGGGTAGGCAGAGAAAGATTTCATAATGAAATTCAATTATACAGAGGTGCTGAGCAATCCAAGTTTGCCTTCCGAGCAGACTTCTTCGGAAGATAGTTTAGCTCAAAAGCAAACTGAGATTGTCGCTGACCAACCAGAATTAGCGGTTGTTCAAGAAGAAACTCGGTGATTGACTGAACAAATTAAGAAAATGTTCAAGTACGGAGTGCTAGAAGAAGAAAACTTTAAGAACTAAATGCCAGTCTGGAAACTGTTCATAAATGGATCTTCATGCGCCACTGGCAGTGGGGCTAGACTCATTATTAACACTCCAAACGATTTAGATGTGGAATATGCATTAAGATTTTAATTTCAATCCTTTAATAATGAAGCCCAGTACGAAGCATTAATTACAACATTGGAACTAGATTCATCCTTAGGTGCCGAGTAGGTAATAACACATAGTGATTCCCAACTTATTATTCACCAATTGATTCAGATATATGGTGTCAAAGGAGAAACATTGATAAGATACTTGAATAAGGCTATGAAGGTTATCTATTTATTTCCTGCAATCAATATAGTCTAAATTCCAAGGGTGGATAATTCCCAAGAAGACATCCTTGCTAGACTAGGCTTCGCAACTCCAAATGGGCTCAAACGAACCATTCTAGTTGAGATTCTCACCAGTAGAGGCATTGATGTTGAAGCTGTCAGTTTAATTTATGTAGAATTGGGTAATTCTTGGATGCATATAATTAAGGATTACATTTAAAAAGGCTTGTTACCATCCGACCCGAGAGAATCAAGGAAGATGAGATACAAAGCTCCCAACTATGTCTTGGAAAAAGGTGTTCTGTAAAAAAGATGATACACTATCTCTTTACTTCATTGTGTTCACCTAACTGAAGTAAATGATCGGATCAAAGAGTTCCATAAAGGCTCATGTGTCACCCATTCAGCTGGAAGATCTTTGGTGCAAAGGATAGCCATGCAAGGCTACTATTAGCCGATAATGAAGGCAGATTGTATTTCTTTCGCCAAGAACTTTGACAAGTGCCAAAATTTTGCTACCATCCATAGAAGACCGGAGGATTTCCTAACTCCTATTACTTCTCCTTGACCATTTTCTATTTGGGGAATAGACTTGGTTGTACCATTATCTATCATCAAAGGAAGGTTCAAGTATTTAGCTGTGGAAGTGGATTACTTCACCAAATGGGTGGAGGCTGAGCCCTTGATCAATATGCCTTATCATAGAGTCTTTTATTTCACATGGAAGCAGATCATATGTCGCTATGGGATGCCTTAAGACTTCATCACTGATCATGGTACTCAGTTTGATAATGAGGAATTTATGGAATATTGCATCCGATCAAGATTCAGAAACTTGATTCGGCACCTGGACATCCACAATGCAATGGTCAGACATAGATTACTAATAAAACTTTTCTTGATGGTTTTAAAAAATATTGGATGAGGCTAAGTTGAACTAAATCAATGAGTTGCATAGCGTCCTTTGGGCTTACAGGACTACATCGAGAACGGTAACAAGGGAAACACCGTACATGCCTAGTTTCGATAGTGAGGCGGTGGTACCAACTGAAATGGGTCTGTCGAGTCATAGGGTGTTGAATTTTGACCCCCTAAAGAGAGATCTAATGAGGCGACTAGATCTGGACATGGTGGAAGAAGTTAGAGAAGATGTTGCAATTCAGATGGCTTCTTATCAACAAAGGACTGTCAGGTTCTACAACTGGAGGGTCAAGCCGAAATCTTGAAATAAGGAGATCTTATCCTTAAGAAAATGATTCATAAGAACAACAAGTTGGAGCCCAATTGGAACGATCCATATTATATCTCGACAGTTATCTAACCAGGAATTTATCTCCTAGAAACACAGAAAGTCGAAGAATTTAAGAACCCCTGGAACGCCGATCATCTTGGAAAATATTATCAGTATTTTTGTTTTGATGTGATGAATTGTTTTATTTAATGAAGTTGCATTTTTTTACCAATTATACTTCCTTTTTATGTTTTCTTTTTCAGAGTATGGTGTGATACCACCACTAAAAGTTCTAGTTCGAATACCTTTTCTAATTCTAATTTAAACTTTTCCAACTTCAGAAAAGTTTTCCAACCTTTCGAATTTCAAACTTCAAAAAACTTTTAGTTAAAACTTTTCCAACTTCAAAAATAGTTTAATTTGGGAATGTTGCAAAACTTCATGTATACTTTTTTCTTCGAAAAATCAAGAATAAGAAGTTAGTAAAACCTTATGAATAACTTCAAGTTAAAAACAAGAGGTTTTACCTAACCAAGTTAAACACAGGAATAACCACACATTCCTAATACACTTGGTCTCCACTGATAACTGATGCAAGAACTTATTTCTACAAAACTAATCACGATTTTATTTTAAGTGCATTACTCCAAACTAAGGCACTACAATTATATTCAACCATGAATCAATCATTTATCATTTAAGTAGATTACTTAGTCAATAAGTTGATTAACTAATCATAACAAAAGTTACCTAGTCGACAAGTTGATTATAACCAATCACAAGCTTGAATAAAAACAAAAACATATCACAAGCATACTTCTAAAAAAATAAGTCCATTTTATTCCAAACACTTGATGTTACAGTAAAAAAGAAAGAAAATATAAAGTCTATCCTATTGGACGCTTTCCTTCATCTTTGCTCATCCCAGTAGGAGTCTCATTAAGGGTGCTTGAAAAAATATTAGATCTAAAATCTCTCATCCTAGTATGTATGTTGCTACTTGCTCGATCTAGTAAATATTAGTGGAAAACATAATCATCTTCTCCTTCCAATCCATAGTCCCCAATATACTTTCTGGTTAAACTTTGAGGAATGGCATCAGGAGGAATCCAACCTACATTAATCAGAAAAGGAGGATCGGGATAATCCAACAATCCTGGATCATGCCAATACCACAGTTTGGTGCCATTAGGGATCTTCAACAGACCATGTAAGTTCAACAAACCCTATTTATATCCCTCATTCTAGCCTCCTCCATGTATTTATCCAAGTAAGTTAAGGTTCATCATACCCATCCATCCAAACAGCCTTACGTTGCTTATGAAAATGGAAAGTTAGTCGGTCCACCCTATCCAGGAGTTTTTTTATAGCCCTATCCTTTTCCTGGAGTAAGGCAGCTTGGTTGGCCAAAGCCTTCTTGGTTATTTCTTCATTAATGGTTGGCTAAACAACCATGGCTTGCCTGGAAGACTGGCCAGATTTAGTTTTCTTTTTCTTTAATTTCTCTGTCTCCTCCAACAGCCTAACATACTCTATTTCCAAGAAAGACACTCCTTCATTCATCCCAATATTGGTTGTTCTTTAGAGTCTCCAATTCAGTCCTCAAGGAATTATTTTCTTTCTCTAGAAGTGCATCGATTGCTCGGGCATTGCCAGTTTCCCGGTTCAACACCGTTTCTTTCTTATTTAGAGAAGAAGTAATATCTTGCACCTTCTTATCAAAACCCCAGCCTTCGCTCAAATCCTTATACTTAGACTTATAATTAGATAAAGTAAGGCCAGTGAAAGTTTGTGGTGTTCTTGCAATTGTTCGATCATTTCATAATAGGCTTTGTTATTCCCTAGTGCTCTGTCTAGGAGACAATGAAGATGGACATAGTTCACTTTCACTTGTTAAGAAGATTCTAGGATGAGTACACCCACCAATTCCTTTTCGGTCAAAGCAACATAACCAGTCTCAAGAAGACTCTTGCACCGCCTCAGTAGGTTGGATTCCACAAAAACTATTTTATTTTTCCTGGCATCAAACTGGAAACTTATAAGTAGAAGTATATGGTCCCGATCAAGAAAAATAAATAATACAAAGAGTAATGAAGCTAACAGGCAATCAACATCATAAGGAAGTGGGAAAGGTTGAACAAAAGTATGTCATTTCATTAATAATTCAAGGGTTACATAGTTGATCACATTACAAAGAAAAAGAAGAAGAAATGGAAAATATATAAGGAAAAAAAAGCAAAATGAAACTAACTAAAAAGAGCTAAACCTTCTCCTGGTCCTTGGTCTTGCCCTGGTCAGCAACAGGAAGGTCGGCATTGTCTGCAAGCACCATGGAAGATTCTCGAGAACCCTCATCATCATCATTAAAGTCTTCGTCCAGGTTTGGAGGATTTCCTGGGTCATGTCTCTTAAATAACTCAGAATCTACCTGGTGCCAACCTCCCTAAAATCCCCCAACCAACCTTCTTTAAAGGACAACTTCTTTGCATACTCTTTCTAGATGGCTGCTGTAACAAAAGATTTTTCCCATCCCTTATTGGAAGCCTCTTCTTTGTCCTTCTTTCCCTTGGCCTTCAGAGCATTATTTTTCGCTATTAGAATGGAAGTCTTCTCTTCAACAATCTTTACCCTGCGTTCAGCTTCAGTGAATTTTTGCCTGGCCTGGGTCAATTGATCAAGAGAAGTCTTTAGTTGATCCTCTGCTACCTTGGCCTTGTCCTTTACAGTTTTAACTTTGTCCTCCCATATTTTCCTCTCTTTCTCTAAAGCCTCCTCAACTTTCTAGGATTTATACAAACCCTCAAAAGATTCCTCCACATCAGCCGATGTGGACTTTTGTTGGTCGTCATTCTCTAGCATTTGGTTGAACTTTACCAGGAACTACAAGTAAATGAGTATGTTACATCAGTTTAGAAGAAATGCATTAAACACTAGTAAATATCAAAAGAAGAGTTTTGGATTTACCAAGGCCAGAGTTTGGGAAGCCTGCTCAGTTAATCGAGCTCTAGTTATGGGGGATACAGTTGACCGATCTACTGGCAAAGTACCGGCCTTTATCAAACCCCTAGCCAACCCAGGGTTGATCGCCATGGAGGCATCCTCAATTTTGCCTTATTTGGCATTAGACTTCTGGGCCAAATTAGCCGATTTGAACAACTCGGTGGACTTTTGGGATGGTTCTTGATTGTTGTGTATACCTGTCTTCAACCTCTTGCACTGAGGTTCTTCAATTTAGGCCTCCTCAGTGGTAAGGACTTGAGGTCTCTTCTCAGTATCTTGAAACCTCTTATCAGTGGTAGTGGACTTTTTGGAAGGAGTTGTAGGAGACCTAGATCCAGCCAACAAGTTATGGATTTTTCTCTTCACCATCTCTGTAGTAGGTGAAGTGGGGATAGTGGTGATGTCAAGAGATTCAAATGACGAATAAGTACCTCCTTGAGCTAGTTCTACTTTAGCTGACTTAGCAGAAGAAGAAGTGGACTCGGGTTCCTCGTCTAAGTATATGGGTGATGGATGTATGATAAGATAAGGTCTAGCAACAAAAGAGGTGATAGTGCTTTTATATTCCAACAGGAAAGAAGTTGATCGGGGATGTTCCTTTCCTGATTAATGAGGAATGGCCAACAGATACTTGAGATCATTGTTATTAACCTCGCTCTCCTTAGGGCACTTCTTTTTGCTTTCCTCTACATAGAAACAAAACAAGTCAGTTACTTGGCAAGGCTTTAAATATCAATAAACAGATGAAGAGATTGAAAAGAAAAGTATGACCTATGTCACGCCCTTCTTGGGGGAACATAGGACCATTATATTTTACCCCCTCAGAAAGTGGGCATATTGCCAATTCTTCATAATAACACCATAATCCCAATAGTCCTTATTGGAATCTGGTAGGTTGACCACTAAAGCCCTATTGGCTTGCCTAGTCTTCAAGTAATAAGTGTTATCCCCAATGGTTCCCCAAGTATAGCATAACATTAATTTAGAAATCCTGATATGGGTCCCATGAATCTCGTCTAACCTATTCACTCCATTCACAATGCTCCATGTATTGTGAGTTATTCTAGTCGGAACAACATCAAAGTATTGATAGAATTAAAGGAAAAGTGGGTTTAGGGTAAAATTAATGCCACGCTCCGTAATAAACAGATTGTGAATCCAGTGACTCCCAGCCAGAGAATACATATCAATAGGGCAATGGGTAATTTCTAACCTTACCCAACTGGGAATTTTCCTCTTCTCCCTAAATTCCTGTGAGGAGTTGTCATCTATGATGTACACCATGATGGAAACGCAGAAAAATCAAAGAAAGGAAAGGAAAGGTAGCTTATAGAGATTACAGATATTGAAAAATGATAGTAGATAGCAAGCAGGAAACAATGGAAAGAAAGGCTTAAGAAAGGAAAGATAAACTAAATGAAGAAAGTTTGAGGTAATGAAATGGAGGGAAACTTACCACATTTTATAGGTTGCCTCGAAAAAAAATGAAATGATTGAACTGCATGAATGTTTAGACTACTGCCGATGGAACGCTTCCCAAAGCACAAAAAGAGAAGCGTACCCTTTAATGGTTCAAAAAAGTTTGAATTATTTACAAAATTTCCATTATCAACAACACTAGTGAAAAAATTTTACAAGTCCAATAAGTCAGTTGCCGACCTACGCTTAGATATGACGTCGAGCAACTATCTGAACACATACTCCATACTTTCGATCAATCATCACTCATGGAACATTGCGGCTTCTGTTATATGAAAAAATTATGCTCCTACGTGGACCAATAAAAAGTATACACTTATCCTCTTGTGGGAATACTTGGCTACCTTGGTCAGCTTCAGACACACCTAGTCAGTTGAAATACCGACCAACTCCCAATAATTGAACCATCAGGAATATCAAAGGTTGCCCTGATGGAAGGGCGAACATCACTGAATTTCAAGAGTCTCTTTTATTATACACATATGTAATTGCCTAGAAATATAAAGGCATTTCATATCTTGGTTTCCTGGCCAGTATAAATACATTATATCCCTTAGCTCAAAGGGGACTATTCAATCAGGTACAAGCACACCCCATACAAAGCTATTATAACCCTCTTAAATAATACACAATGGATGTAGGCTTTTTACAGCTGAACCACTTTAAAACCTTACCTCTTGTGTGCTTGTCTTGCTTGTTTATATTTATCTGTGGTTATAAATTTGGACCTCATCTAGTTTTAGACATCAACATCTAGTTTAACAAAATGAAAATTATACACAAGTTTTAGGTTAAAATATTGGGCGTCGGGGACTAAAATCTCAAAAACAACAACATAATGGCATATATGGAGGCACGAACACCCGGAGAGGGACCATTGTAATGTGTGTTAACTAATAGTATCCCCATTGGAGTCCCAATTTAATGAAATGATAGGTATACTCATGTTTTAGTTTAAAGGTGGGACAATGGGCGTGATATCTCAAAAATAACCAAATTACCCGATAGAAGGCATAAACACCTCGAGAGGGGCCATTGTAACATGTGTGAACTGATCGTTTTCTTATCAAACTCCCAGTTTAACAAAATAACAAGTATACACAAGTTTTAGATTAAAAATGAGACGTTGGGGGTGAAATCTAAAAATAGCAACCAAATGAGGCTTGAACACCTTAGGAGGGACCATTGTAATACATGTGACCTAACTGTGTCCTTATCGGACACCCAATTTAAAAAAAATGACAAATACATGTACATTAGGCCATACAAACATGACGTTGGGGTTGAAATCTCAAAATATCATCCAAGTGGCCCAGAAGGAGGCACAAATGCCTTGTGAGGGACCATTGTAACATATCTGAGTTGACCGTGTCGTTATCGGACTCCCAATTTAACATAATGATAAGTGTACGAAAGTTTTAGGTTAAAAATTTGGGCTATGGGGGGTGAAATCTAAAAACATTAGCTAAATGGATGGTGTGGAGTCAAACTAACTCGAGACGGACCATTGTAGCATGTGTGAGCTGACCGTGTCCTTATTGGACTCCCGATTTAACAAAATGATAAGTATATGCAAGTTTTAGGTTTAAAAGGAGGTCGTTGGGGTGAAAACTCAAATTCCTTGTTAAATGACCCATAATGAGGCACAAACACCTCGCATTGGACCATTTTGACGTGTTCAAAGTCTTCATCTGACTCTGGATTTAACAAAAGGACAAGAATACACAAGTCTTAGGTTAAAATGGGAGCATTGGGGTGATATCTTAACATTAAATAATTCGAAAAGAGGCACAAACAAATCAAGAGGGACCAATGTAATGTGTTTGAGCTGACCGTGTCCTTATCAGACTTTCGATTTAACAAAAATACAAGTACACACAAGTTTTAGGTTGAAAATGGGGCATTAGGGTGAGATATAAATTATCAAAATAACAGCCAAATGTCTAAGAAGGAGACACGAACACCTCAAGAGGGGCCATTATGACATGTGTGAACTGACTATGTCCTTCTCGGATTTTTAATTTAACAAAATGACAAGTATACAAAAGTTTTAAGTTAAAAATGGGGTATCAGGGGATGAAATATCAAAACCCAATCAAATGGACAACTCAAGAGGCACAAACACCTCGATAGGGATAATTAGAATGTGTGTGAGCTGTTTTTTATCCTTATCAGACTCCCAGTTTAATAAAATGACAATTATACTCAAGTTTTAGGTTAAAAATAGGTTGTTGGGAGTGAAATCTAAAAACAACAACCAAATGGCTATAAAAAGGCATAAACATCTCGAGATGGACCATTGTAATATGTGCAAACTAGTTGTGTCCTTATCGAACTTCCAGTTTGATACATTTACAAGTATACGTAAGCTTTAGGTAAAAATGGAGCGTTGGGGGTAAAATCACTAAGCAAGAACTAAATGGCCCAGAAGGAAGCACGAACACCTGGAGATGGACCATTGTAACATTGTGACACCCCGCCCAATTAAATACCGGGTGATCAGCCCTTTATTAAATTTAAAACAAAATGTTCGGTTGGTTCATTCTTAGTATCACTGTCGAAAACATTTAACCTTATTAATCACCTAATAAATAATTAATCTAGTGTAAAAAAAATCCATTTTAAGTTATACCCAAACAATCTGTTAATAAATTACAATTATTAAGACACAACCCATTCACCATACATATGAATAAAATAAAAACTGGATATGAATCTACTGCTGAAATAAAAAGATTAGATAAAATAGTCAAGTTCAAAGTCTCAAACCATAAACCAATATACTGAATCTAACTAAACACTAAGTACGAAAATGAAGGATGTACAATCTCTCCAATAAAATAACTAAAGATGGGTGACACATGCCCTAAATAAAATGGCTATAGAGAACTGAATGAAATAAAAATGAAGGCGTCTAAGCGCGATGACCTGTAGCAACCACAACTATTATAGCACGTCAAACAGTTTGAACGTCTAGTCCTGGTGTCCCTGTGGCTGGACACCTGATATAAATAGTATAAGAGAAGGAAATATGCAAGAGAAGGGTCAGAGCCCGAGTTGTAAAAATATTTTAGTAAGTATTTAAAATTTTCATTAAAGAAAGTATTATGTGCATGTTAGCTTGTCGTACTCTCACATGAGATTATCACCTCTCAACTATTGTGCATGCCTAATGTATATATAGTCCAATCTAGCTATCCTAATCTCATTTAACTATATTCTAGACTTACACCACTAACTATATCTCGAAGTAGTATCCCGCATTACCGAATACTTGTATTAACTCTTTCAACATTTATTAATTTGTTTAAGGGTTATCAACCTAAAGTTAAGTATTCACATCTTAAGGTACTTAGGATTCCATCATCTTAATCATCAACAAATATCACACGGTAGATAACATCACTAGTATATATATAAATGATCATCACTCTATAATATATATATACACTAATACGGCACCCTTGACTCAACTGCGGTGCATGCATACTCTACTATCGAGCCCTGGTACATCTCGTACTCAAATAAGGACATCGGTTTAAAAATCTCCCGTGAACCATAAAATCAGACACACATATTAGAGGCGAACATAGTTCTAGGCATTTGGGGATATGCATATACCTACGTACCCCAAATGATCGTTCAATACCATCATTCTCACAAATGGCAATCCAACTAACGTACTATGTTTTGAGGTGTCAAATCTAAAATCCCCCTGAAGGCTCATCGGGATAAGACTATCCTCTAACATTTTCAAAACCTCCCGCGATAGCAACTAGCTAGGTATGTAAATACACATAATCAAACATACTATACGTATTCACACCACGCATTAATATAATTTGGTATACACACAACCTGAACGTAGGTTCATATAAATATTTGTTTCTCTAAAACTTTTGGTATACTATAGCTTACGATTTATTCTCTATAATGAACCTTACGCAACATGATTCAACCATGTGAGTCTTTCCGAGTAGTGTACCTAAGTCCCTCACCATTAATCTCTGGAACTAATTATCGTAGAAAATCCCTCTCTCTTGAATTAGCTAAGACGTATCATTTAAATACAAGCCAGGCAAAAATTCTCAGTTCTAAAATCTTGTTAGAAGTGCCCAGATTGTCATTCGAATGGGGTCGTTCAAATGAACTTCGAACGAACTTAACTCTGAATTTTCATTCTTAATCTCCCCTAGGTCGTTCGAACGAGTTCTACCAGTTTCTTCCCTAACCTCTAAAAAGTTCATTTTTCACCATTTTTAAACCTCCAATCCTCTACAGAGTTTACCCAAATTCCAACACAACTATACTAATGATAACCCAGCATGTATACTCAATTTCTAACATCCTAACATCCTCAAATCATCACAAATCAGTAAAAAAATTCAAAATCCCCAATTAGTCTATAACAAACCCTAGTTCTTTAATTACATGGCCAATCTTCAAATTAAGCTTAGATTCGTTCATCATGTTACATTAGAATTCCGGGATTCCTATTCTATATGCATAAGTATTCAATCTTTGATCAAAATTAGTCCTAACATATGATTTAAATTATCTAAATCCACCCAATTCAACTCTAAATCATGAGTTTAATCCCTATTCTAAAATGAACACAATTATTACTAAAAGGAAGGAAGTATTAAACACATGCCTTGATTATGATGGTCTCATCCACTAATGTAGGTGGTATGGGTGTGTTCCTCGTTCTCTAATCTACCCGGTGGTGGTCCTGGTGTTACAAGGTGGTGGTTCTAGGCCTTAGTTCATTGGGTTTGTTTCTCCCTCACCCACTGTGGCTCTCCCTTGAAATTTTTGAATAAAAACCCTAACTGGACTCATGTAGCAGATATATTCTATCTCTAATTTTCTATAATATTAATTACCCAAAAATTAAAATTACTAAAATGCCCTCTCGGGATGCCGGTTTGGCCTAAAATTGTCCTCAGACCCAAAGTAAACCACTGAGTAGACTTTTCTGTCTATCTCGACCCTTTCGGACACGTTAGCACACTCGAAATGACTATCCGGAATACTTATAATTAATATACTTCCCAATTCCTTTAAATTAGTCTTGACATGACTCACACGCGCGTCCCGACTTAATTTTTCGTAACTGTCATATTTTTCCACTCGCGACAATTTTACTAATTTCATAATCATATATTACTTTATTCGCTCAGTAATATTCAACATAATGCACATCAATAAATACTAACCCTTAACTCACATTTTTTATTTATTTTAATTCGAATTAATTCTTAGTTAATTCTCAAATTAAATTTAATTAAACCTGTATTTAAAAAAATCATAAAAATATGGGGTGTTACAAATATGTGTAAACTAAATATATTCTTATTGGATTCCCTATTTAACAAAATGAAAAGTATACACAAGAACAAGTTTTGTAAAATTTTCATGCTTGAATATAACTTGTTAAATATGATTCGATTACTGACATCTTCTCTTTTTTACAGGAAAAAATTTGGGTGTTAACATTTATCCGCATGGAACATCTGAACAAGTCATTGGTTTTCCAGAGTGACATATTGAGCTACTATTACACATGAAAAGTTCATGTTTTACTTTAACATTCGGGGTTAGCTTACATGATGTTTTATGGTCATACGAGCCTGTGTGGTACTATTGTTAAAATTTTGTTTATGCTTAAGAAGGTTTTATAGGTTTTCAAGAATTATAGCATGTAAAAATTACCTTACCACAAGGACCAATAAACAAATGACACCTGTCATCCTATGTGGACATTCAGCTATCTTGATCGACATCAGGGTAACTTAGTCAGCTAGACTGCCGACTAGCTCCAAAATATGAACCATCAGGAATAACAAAAGTTACTCGGATGGAAGGGCGACCAACACTGAATGCCAAGAGTCTCATTTATTTTATACAGATGTAAATGCCTAGAAATATAAATTCATTCCATCTCTAGGGTTTCGTACCATTATTAATAGATAATCTCCCTTAACTCAAGGGGATAGTTTAACCAATCTCAAGAACACCATATTGAGCTCTTATAAACATCAATAATAAAATTAACAGTGGACTAAGGCTTTTAACAGCTGAACCACTTTAAAAATATTTGCCTCTTGTGTGTTTGTTTGGACTGCTCTTATTATTTATATGTGATTATAAGATTGGACCCACTCCATTTTTAGACATCAATAGATTAGCGTCATCTATGGGAACGATTGTTTATCATCGTTCTCTACCTCTTACATTTCTTTATTCATTCCTTATCTACAGTAATGACCATCGCTCCTGACAGCAGTCTGGCGACTGCAAGTAATAACCCAGATATATCTGCTCCCCCTAGTGAGACAGACCTCCAGAGGATTTTTACTTAATTTGTCTAAAGAACAGGAAGTCAAGCAAGAATTAGTTAGACAATTGGCTCGTACGATGTAAGACAAATCCTCCAATTCCAGAAGAAATATGTCACCTCCACCAACTAAGAATGAAAGGAGTTACCACTCCCCGTCTTCTCGTGTTAGGTCATACCGTCCTGGCACAACATCTTCATTCTGATCAATGGATTACTATGATGGTAGACCTTTTTCTAAGGAAAGGTGGACCGTGTTGGAAAGTTCAAGTAAGGAATCTTATTTTAACCGACTAGGCCCCCGAATATCTAGAGGTCATCACGGGGAGTAAGAATGCCATCGTAAGCCCGGAGATAGATCTGTGAGATTAGGAGCTAGCATGAGGGGCTCTGTGCATGCTGAGAAGACTTCTCAGGAAGAGAGTTCAGTACATATGTGTCAAAGATACAAAAGCTGCTTCTACTAAATCCAAATAAGAGGAACATTCTTAAACGGGATCCATGCAGCGACTGGAAGATCGACTGGGGAAATGGCCAAAACAAAAAATCCTTTACAAAGAAGTTTTCTTAAAGGTTCACCTTTTGTCCAGGCTATTGTGGACTACCCCACACCTTCCAAATTCAAATCACTGGTTGTCACTCCTAAATATGATGGGAAAATTAATCCAATCCTCCATATTGAGCAGTATCAAGCTGCTGCTGATATTTATTCTATCCCGGACTAGATGAGGTGTATGGCTTTCTCCAGTTCCATCACAAGTGAAGCTTAAATATGGTACAACGATCTTCCTAGAGGTAAAATTTCCAATTTCCATCAATTGGATGAATTATTCATTGATAACTTTCACTTTGGGGATAAGATATAAACAGTGTTACTCATCTCTGTATCGTGCGCTAAAAACTTAGAGAGAATACCTGAGAGTATATCACGCGTTTCAATAATACGAAACTAGAAGTGGTGGAATATAAAGAAATGACAGTCATTACAGCTTTGGTGAGTGGGTCAATGACCAAAGATCTTTACTATGATCTAGTGAGAAATTCACCCAAAACTATGACAAAGTAAATGGCTATGGCTGGAAAGATTAAGAATGTCGAGGAAGTTATGGCAGCAAAAGAAGTGCCGAAGAGCAGAGCTGGAGGTCAGAAAAATAACTCATTTAAAAAAGATAAAAAAAAAAGAAGTATGGCAGAGTTGGAGGTAAGATGAGTATAGTCCACTCACTAAAGGTATCCACCAATCCTGGAGGAAATCAGGGGCAACAAAGGCCCGAATTGGCCTGCGAAATTGAGGTAATCTCCCAACAGAGGGACAAGTCCAGATAATGCAATTTTTATCGAGATCATAGACACACTATTGATATTTGCATAGCCCTCAAGAATGAATTTGAGACTCTTATTTGACGAAAAAAGTTGGAAAAATTTGTTGATCGTAATTGTAGCCGAGATGCTAGAAGAAGATCTGAGTCACCCGATAGAGGAAAATATGACACCAAAAGGGCACGGAACAATGACTATAAGGATGATCTTGACCTACCCAAGAATCCTGATGAACCTGATATAGATGTAGGTATGATTTACTTTGATTGTCATTTCATTGCATGGGGAGATGCCGGTAGAGGAGATGGACTCGCTGAAAGGAAGGCCTACTTAAATGAGGCCAAAAAATATCCCACTATTACAGATTGACATGTCCGAGAGCAGTGATGGTCAGCCTAGAAAGTCAATAAAGATAGATTGGTGATCAGCTTCTTCAAAAATGATCTGAGTGGGGTGATTTATCCTCACGATGATCTGTTAGTCATCACTTGCAGAGTTCACCATGGTAGAGTAGTAAGAATTTTGGTCGACAATGGGAATTCGGCTAACGTTATGTTCTATAATTATTTCCAAAGCTTAGGGCTACGAGACAGTATGCTAGAACCATATCACAGGCCTCTCATCGGGTTCTTAAGAGAAATGGTATATCCATTGGGAATAATCAACCTAGATGTGTTGGTCGGCACTTGGCCAGTGAACAGAAAGGAAAGAATTCATTTATTTATACTGGACAAAAGCGTACCTTCAGCTTACAACATAATCCTTTACAGAGTAAGGATGAAGAAATTAGAAATAATAACATTTAATGTGCATTAGTGCGTGCATTTTCCTACCAATTATGGAGTCAGTGTAGTGAATGGTAACTATATTGAAGCTAGGGAATGTACTACGCCTCAACCGACCAACAGGAAATACAGAGAGGCGCAACTACTTTCCATATTGACACTTTGGATCCTCGCAAAGAGGAAGATTTGGTGAAGGGACGGGTCATAGAAGAAACATAAATTATTGTGCTTAACGATGAGAAACCAAAAAGGACCACTCAGATTGGCTCAAGACTAACACCCTCTCTCAAACAAGAATTAATTACATTCCTTAGAGGTAGGAAGAACGTGTTCTCTTGGAGTTATGAGGATATGCTAGGGATTGATCCTAACTTTATCTACCACGAACTCAACATTTACAAGGATAGCAGACCAATCAAGAGAAGCACAAATTTTTTAGTCTCGAGAAAAATATGTCAATTCAAGAGGATGTGGAAAAGCTGTAGAAAGAAAAATTTATAGAGAATGCTAAATATCTGACTTGGTTGTCCAATATGGTAATGGTCAAGATGAAGAATAACAAATGGCACATGTGTGTAGATTTCACAGACCTCAATAAAGCATGCCCAAAATATCATTTTTCTTTACCAAGTATTGATCAATTGGAAGATGCAAGAGTAGGTCATGAGCTACTCATCTTCATGGAAGCATTCCAGTGAGTGAAAATCAGATGCCCACGCTTGAGGAAGTTAGAATTGGCACTTATTGAAGCATCCAGAAGAATGAGGCCATATTTTCAGGCCCATACCATTGTAGTATACACTAACTTACCTGTGCAACAAGCTTTGTATAAGCCTGAAAAGTCAGGAAGAATAATGTCTTGGGCGGTTGAACTAAGAGAATATAAAATTATTTATGAACCAAGAACCTCATTGAAAGGACAAGCAGTGACAGATTTCATAGAAGAAATCACTTATACAGAGATACCTAACAAGACAATTTTGCCTGCCAAGCAGAATTCTTCAGAAGATAGCTCAGTTCAAAAGAAAACTAAGATGGTCGTCGACTAACCCGTATCATCAATTATTCAAGAAAGAGCTTTGTGACTAGCTAAAAAAAGCAAGAAGATGTTCAAATATAGAGTATTGATAGACAAAGACTTCAGTAGTGATGTCCCAGTTTGGAAATTATTCATAGATGACTCTTTGTGTACTACTGGCAGTGGAACTTAACTCATTATCAACACTCCAAATGATTTTGATGTAGAGTATGCATTAAGATTTCAATTTGAGGCCTCAAATAATGAATCCGAATACGAAGCATTAATTACTGGTTTGGAGCTAGCCTCATCACTAGGTGCATAGAAAATGATAGCGCACAGTGATTCTCAACTTATTATTCACTAGTTACTTCAGATATACGGAGTTAAGGGAGAAATAATGGTAAGATACTTGAATAAGGTCAAGGAAGTTATGTCCTCGTTTCTTGCAGTCAAAATGGTCCATATTCTAAGAGTTGACAATGCATGAGCATATATTCTTGCTCGGCTAGCCTCAGTAACTCCAATGGAGCTCAGAAGAACTATTCCGGTAGAGATTCTCACCAGTAAGAGTATTGATATTGAAGTAGTTAGCATCAGTTATGTAGAATTAGTGCCTTCCAGGATGGATTCAATTAAAGAATACGTTGAGAAAGGACTATTACCATTAGATTATAAGGAAGCAAGGAAAATGAGATACAAAGCAACCAATTATGTCCTGGAAAAAAGAGTTATATACACATTCTCCTTACTTCATTATCTCCATCCAACTGAAGTAAACGATTTGATTAAGGAGGTTCATGAAGGCTAATGTGGCATCCATTCAGTTGGAAGATCTTTGGTACAAAAGATAACCATGCAAGGCTACTATTGGCCAACAATGAAAGCGGACTATGTTTCCTTCGTTAAGAAGTGTGACAAGTGATAAAGGTTTGCAGATATTCATAAAAAAATAGGGGCTTACCTAACTCCTATTACTTCTCCCTGGACCTTTGTCATATGGGGAATAGACTTGGTCAGACCATTGCCTACCACCAAAGGAAGGTTCAAATATTTAGTGGTAGCAGTGGATTACTTTACCAAATGGGTATAGGCTGAACCCTTGATCGATATTCCCTATCAAAGAGTGTTCAATTAATATGCAAGCAAATCATATGTCACTACGGAATGCCCTATGATTTTATCACTGATCTTGATACTCAATTTTACAATGAAGAGTTTGAAGAGTATTTCATCTGATCCAAAATTCAGATACTACATTCAGCACATGAACATCCATAATGCAATGGTCAAATAGATATTATGAACAAAACCTTGATCGATGGATTGAAAAAATGCTTGGATGATGGTAAGGGGAATCGAATCAATGGACTGCACAACATTCTATGGGCTTACAGGATTACACCAAGAACGGTAATAGGAGAGACTCTGTACATGCTCACTTTCGATAGTGAGGTAGTGGTACCAACTGAAATAGGTCTTCTAACTCAAAGGCTTTAGAATTTTGATTCACCCAAGAGTGATTTGATGAGGCGACTATATTTTTACATAGTTAAAGAAGTCAGAGAAGATGCAGTAATTCGGATGGCTCCCTATCAACAACGGAGTGTTAGATTCTACAATCGACGAGTCAAGCCGACCAACTTAAAATAAGGAGATCTTATACTGAAGAAAGTAATTCAGAAAAATAATACGTTGGATCCTAACTGGTATGGTCCATATCATATCTTGACAATTATCTGACTAGGAACATATCGCCTTGAAACATTGGAAAGCAAAGAGTTTAAGAACCCATGGAACGTCGATCATCTCCGCAAATATTACTAGTAATTTCTTTCTTGATGTAATAAGTTATTTAATTTACTGAAATTGCATGATTATCTCCATTATACTTCCTTTTAATGTTTTGTTTTTCGGAGTATGGTGATACCCCACCTTAACCTAATGGTTCTATCTAATTTTTATTCAAACTTTTCCAACTACAAAAAAGTTTACCAAAAAATTTTTGATTCAAATTTTTCCAACTACAAAAATTTTGTTTTTGTTCGAACTTTTTCAACTATAAAAAAGCTTAGTTTGGAGTTCTAAATAACTCAAACTTTTCCAACTTCAGAAAAGTTATTCTTTAAAACTTCATGTATGATTTCATGTTCGACAAATCTTGAACAAGAAGTTAGTAAAACTTCATGTAAGACTCAAAGTCAAATACAAGAAGTTTTACTCGACTAAGTTAAAATACAGGGATAAATATACAAAACCTAATACACTTGGTCTTCATTGATAACTAATGCTACAACTTAGTTCAACAAAATTATTTATAATTTTATCTAAGTACAACATTAGTAGAATCTAAGGCATTACAATTAAATTCAATTATGAATCAAACATTTAACATTTGAGCATGTCATTTAGTTAATAAGTCGACTAATTAGTCATTTTACAGACTAATTAGTAGACAATAAGATTAATAGTAACCACAAGCTTAAATAAAGAAGACAAAGTGTCTCAAATAACTTCATTTCATTCCAATGAACGTGTATTACAAAGTGAAGATCAATAAAACACATAATACAAGGCTATTCTATTGGGTGTTTTCCATCATCCTTGCTCATCCTAACAGGAGGCTCATTAAGAGTGCTTGGATGATTGATAGATTTAAAACCTCTCCTCCTAGTATGCCTGCTACTGCTCGACCGGTCAAGTAGATACTCGGGACGAACATACTCCACTTCCTTCAAGTTCGAAATCCCCAATATATTTTTTGATCAAGCTCTAAAGAACGACATCATAAGGAATCCAATTAACATCAATAAAGAAAGAAGTATCAGAATATTCCTAGGTCATGCCAGTACCATAATTCATTTCCCTTAGGTACCTTATCAGAGCAAGCAGGTTCATCTAACCCCATTTATATCCCTCATTACTAGCCTATTCCATGTGCTTGTCCTAGTAAGTCAGGGATTCTTCATACCCGTCCATCCAAATATCTTTGGGTTGCATAAGGAAATGGAAAGTAACTCGATCCACACTATCTTGAAGCTTTTTAGTGGCTATGTCCTTCTCTTTGAGCTGAGTAACTTGATCAGCTAGGGTTTTCTTGGTTCTCTCTTTATCAATAGTTGGCTGAACAACTATGATTTTCCTATAAGGTTAGTGTGGCTTAGTTTTCTTGTTATTCAAAGCCTCCAACTCTTCCAACAACCTAGAATTTTGAATTTCCAAAAACAATACCCCTTCATTTAGACTAGTTATGGTTGATTTCTTCAAACTATCAAGCTAATTCCTCAAAGCATTATTTTCCGTCTCCAACAAGGCAACAGTTTATTGGGCACTTTAAAGTTCTTGGTTAAAATCCAATTCCTTCTTTTTCATGGCATATGTAATATTTTGTAACTTCTTATCAAAGCCCCAACCTTCACTCGAGGCCTTATTCTTAGCCTCGTTGTGACAACCCGAATATAATTATGATAAATTATATTTAAATCATGATTATCTTATGTGATATGAATAATGTGTTATTAGTATATATAATGTTAAATGATTATATTTAGTCTAATCCTACTTTCATAAATTGTGAAATGTTGAGTTATGTACGAACACAAAATTTTGTTATTTTCGATAGAAATATTGCTGTTTAAGACTAGTTTTGACCCTTATAACATTACAAATGACTTGAGGTGAAAACTATATAGTTGTATACATGTGAGTTAAGGTTGTAACACAATAAACGGTGCATCAAACGGATGTCCGAGTAAGAAGTTAGGCCGAATTTACGAATAAGGGACAAATATGTCCATTCCCTTTAAGTGGTAAATTGTCTTTTAGTAAACCATATGGCTTATTTTGATTGGATGGAAAGGAGGATTGCCTTTGCCGACTTAAAACTCTTCTTTTAACTTATTTCTTCAGAAAATATAATCCTAGGTTCACTTTTGAGAGATTTAAGCTTAAGGAAAGAGAAGTAGAAGTTCAGGGAGAACGGGTTACAAGGAAAAGCTAGGAAAACTATTCCAAGAAAATCCTTAAGGTGTTTCCAAGGTAAAATTATGTGTTAATATTGTTTTAATATTCTATTATACTTATTTTAAAGTATATAAATCATAAATTATAAATTAAAATTCCATCCTCCTTTGTGATAATATGTATTGGTTCATGTGTGAGATAAGTGGTGTTTATAGGTCATATTGTTTTGTATTGAAAGCCTTTGTATTCAAACTTGCATATCTCTTTGTGTGCTTACTGGCATTCAGAAATTCCAATTGGATATGAATATAGACTCATATATTTATATCATATCCGAAAATTAGAATTTAACTCCTTATGGTTAGGCTTTAGAGATGGTTGCAAGTTGGTATATAGTTGTTGTTTGTATATTTCATTTCAATATGCCCTGAGTTTGGTCAATCTTTTGAGATAGCAAATGAAGTCCAAATATTATGAAACTTTAATTCTGTACTATTTAGTATGTGTACTGAAAGTGTGTTAAAAATAATTAAAAGTTATATTGTAGAAAATTTATGAAAATTCTTGGAAGTTGAAGGAACAATAGAGGACCTTGTAGGGCAGATTTCTTGTGTTATAAAGAAATGGTCAAAACTTGTTCTAGGAGGCTTGAAAAATTACACCATCACTTGTACTGGAAATTATATTCATATATGTTTTCATATTGATAAGGTTGGATACCTGTATTTATACAATTTAGGAATATGGGATGGTTAAGTATGGAGGACAATAATCTGATGCCATACTGGATACCCCATGAAAGAATGTTTATATCTGCTCTTTCCCAAGGGTGTTTTGAGTACATATTTCATGTATATATACATTGAGAAGTATACTTTTATGTTTACTTTATTTTAGTAATAAATTCCTTATAAGGTATTTTCTATGGTTGAATGTTCATAACCTTATCAACATATATACCATTGTTTCGTCTGTACACATGTTTCATGGAATGTGACTTGAGTGGAAGTATATTATTGTTGTATAGTCATTGAAAGTTACATAGATATATTAATATAATACTTATGATTGATATTCAGTACTAATTTAGTTTCATTAATAGGTGTAAGGTCAAGTCAACCCAGTTCAGATCCATCGAAACAAAACATGAATACATAGTTAACAACCCAATGTGAGTGTACTTACTAAGTTTATTATGGATATGATGTATATGTATTATATGTTGAGATGATATGGCCTATTAAAAGTCATGAGATTTTGAGATGTTATGGCTTGTTAAAAGTTAAGAGATGTTGAGATGTTATGGCTTTATAAAAGTCAAGATATGTTGAGTTGTTATGCAATTCAGGAGATGTTAGGTTATTAAAACCTATGGCTATGATTATTGTCTACGGGCAGGAGATGTGGGGTTTATTAACTCCGGATATGTATATAGCCTAATTTGGCACAAAGATGGATATATATGGATATGTTGAGATGTTAAAATAGTACTTTTACTATATAGAGATGTAGTACATTCACTGAGTTTTTAAACTCATGGTTTTATATGTTTACATTTTCAGGTTTTGAAGTTGCCACTGCCAAGTCTAGGATGTTGAGTGAATAGTAGTATTGTCTCATCAGTTTGTTTTGTACATTGTACTAGTTGTAATTAATTTAAATGGTATGGGAGTTTTGCTTAAATTATGTCTCCTTAAAACGATTGTATTTTTAGTATTCCACATTTTAACCTTGAAGTTGCTTTAATGTGTATTACCAAATAAATAAATATTTAATAAGTGTGGTTTGTGAACTTCTGAGTTAATTATATCCTAATGGGGTTAGGAGGTGACACTCATAATCAGAATGAAGTAGCGCCTTGGAGAGATTATGGTCTTTTTGCATTTGCTCAATCATCTCATAATAACCAGCATTGTTCGCTACACCTCTGTCCAAAAGGCAATGAAGATGAATATAAGACTCCTTCACTTGGTCATAGGCATCTGGGTTAAGCAACCCCGCTAGATCTTTCTCGATCAATGGGACATAGTAAGCCTCAAGAAGCTTTTTTCATCCCCTCAGTAGGCCGAATTTAGCAGAAACTATAGCTTTCTTCTTCGCATCAAACTGGAAATTTAAAAGTACAAGTTTATGGGGCCGATTAAGAAACATAAATAATATACATAATATTGAAGACAACAACCAATAATAAATCCACATCACTTGAAGTTGGAAGCAATTGAGAAAAAAATGACCTTTTATTTATTGTTTTATGGTTATAGAGCTGAGTATATAAAAAAGAATGAAGAAGAAGAAATGAAAAATACACAAAGGAAAAGGAAAAAATAAACTAACTAAAAAGAGCTAAACCTTATCCTTGTCCTTCTCCTGCTCTTGGTCTTATCTTCATCGGCAGCAGGCAGGTCAGCATTCTCAGCAGGTACCATAAAGGATTCCCCAAAACCCTCCTCATTATTTTTAAAATCTTCATCCAGGCTTGGGGGAGTTCTTAGGTCATGTCTCTGAAAAAGTTCAGAGTCTGCCAAAGTACCAACCTCCTTCAAAGCCTTCGACTGACCTTCCTTGATGGACTGATTCCTAGCATATTCAATCTGATGGCTACTACAACAAAGGCTTTCTCCCATCCCTTATTTTTTGCCTCCTCCTTATCCTTTTTCCTTTGGCCTTTAGGGCAGAGTTATCATTAGTCAACGCAACCACCTTATCCTCAGCAGCCTTTTACCGGCACTCAGCTTCAGTAGGGGTTAAATCTTCCTGAGCCAGCTCATTAACAGTAGAATTTCATGCTTCACATATTGCTCTGGCCTTGTCCTCGACAGCCTTTATCTTACCTTGCCAGACTTATTTTTCTCTCTCCAGTGCATCAGTGGATGCTTGCAAGGATTTTTATAATCCCTCTAAAGCTTCCTCAACATCAGCCAAGGAAGAAGATTTTATTTGATTATCATTCTCTATGATTTGGTTAAAGTCAACTAAGAACTGTAAGGAAATGAAGGAGTTATCAAAAGCAAAGCTTTTAAAGTTATTTCATACCAATAGAAAAGTTAAGAACTTACTAGAGCCAAATTATGGGAAGCCCTCTCAGTTAAACGGGATCTAGTTAATGGGCATGTACCTGACCTATCTGCAGGAAAAGTCTCAGCTTTTATTAATTCCCTAGCAAGCCTAGGGTTGATGGCAACAGAATCATTTTCAATTATGCCTTGCTCAGCAGAAGACTTTTTGGCCAATTCAGTAGTTTTGGCCAATTCAAAAGATTTTTTTGCCCAATCTTGGTGGCCAGGCAAGCCTTTCTTTAACCTCTTATATTAAGTTTCTTAATTTCTGACCTCCTTAGCATACCAACAAGTTGGGTATCTTTTTCTTTACTATCTCTGCAGTAGGGAAAAGAGGGATGGTGGTGATATCAAGGGATTCAAAGGAGGAAGATGTTCCTCCTAGGGCAAGCTCTGCTCCAATAGATTCAGCAGCAGAGGATGTGGAAGCGGGTTCCTCATTTAGAAGAATGGGAATTTTAGGCAAGGTGATAGTGGGGAGTGCAACGAAGGAGGTAATCGAACTCTTATACTCTAGCAAGACACAAGCTGCTCTAGGGTGCTCCTCACCAAACTTTTGCTAGATTGCCCACAAGAATTTGAGATCATTAATATTGATGCCCTTCTCCTTTAGACGCTTCTTCTTACTCTCCTTTGCATAAGAATTGATATAGTAAGTCGGTGTTTCATCAAACAGTTAATAAACATTTCAGCCTAAGCCATGCCCTAATTGGGGGCATATGGGTCCATTATATCTCTCCCCTTAAGAAGGGGAGCATACTGAGAGTTCTTTATTACTACTCCATAGTTCCAGTAGTCCTTATTAGAATCATGAAGATATATAACTAATACCCTATTGGCCTATCTAGTTTTTAAATAATAATTATTATCACTAGTGGTACCCCGCTTATAGAAAAACATCAATTCAGGAATCCCAACTCAAGTCCCATAAATCTCATTAAGCCTATTTACCCCATTGATTACTCTCCAAGTATTGGGGGCTATCCTAGTTGGAAAAATGTCAAAGCATTGGCATAAATGAAGGAAAAATTGGTTAGGGGGAAGGGTTATGCCACATTCAGCTATAAAAAGAGTTGGGATCCAGTGTCCTTCTTCCAAAGACAGAACATCAAGGGGGGCATATACAACTTCTATATCCACCCAGTTGGGAATTTTCTTAGTCACCCTAAACTAATCCAAAGAATGTTTGCCTATAACATACACCACTATGGTTAAAAGAAAGTTAATTCAAAAAGAGAAGAAAGGAAAGGAGATATTACATAGATCTAAAGGTAACGACGGGAATTGAAAAATGACGGTGGCTAGCAAGTGGCAAAATAATGGAGAAAAAAAAGCTTGAAAACAAAGGAAAGCTTGGAAATGAAGTAGATAAGATTTGAGGTAAAAAGAAATGAAGGGAAATTCCTGCCTATCTATATATAGGTTGACTCGATAGTAGAGACAACGTGATTAACTGCATGAATGATTGAACAACTATCGATTGCACGCTTCCCAAAGTGAAAAAAGACCAGCGTACCCTTTGGCGGTTCAAAATGTTTGAATTATATACAAAAATACCATTATCAATAGTGCTAGTGAAAAAATTTTACAAGTTTGAAAGGTCGGCTGCTGACCAACGCTCAGATCTTATGCCGAGCAACATTTTGAACAAAGACTCCATACTTTTGATCAATAATCAATCATGGAGCAATGGGGACTTTTGTTGTATGTAAAAATTACCTTCCCACGTGGACCAATGAATAATAGACACCTACCATCCTATGTGGACATTCAATTATCTTAATTGACATTAGGGGAACTTAGTCGGTTAGACTGCCAACCAACTCCAGAATATGAACTATTAGGAATAGCAAAAGTTACTCAGATGGAAGGGCGACTAACACTGAATGCCAAAAGTCTCATTTATTGTATACAAATGTAAATGCATGGAAATATAAATGCATTCCTTTTCTAGGGTTCCGGACCACTATTAATATATAATCTCCCTTAGCTCAAGGGGACACTTCAATCAATCTCAAGCACACCATACTGAGCTCTTGTAAATATTAATAATAAAATCAATAGTGGATGTACGCTTTTAACAGCTGAACCACTTTTAAAAAAATTGCCTCATATGTGTTTTCTTGGATTTCTCTTATTATTTATTTGTAGTTATAAAATTGGACTCGCTCCATTTTTAGACATCAACAATAATATTGGAAAAAAAGTTAACTTTGTCAATTTTTTTGTGTTTGTGAAATATTAAGACTTATAATACTTTAAAGTTCAATATTGACAATGATCTATTATTAATACTTTAGTATTTTCGCAATTGCTGATTCTCCTAATTATTTGTAAAAAATAAATATTTTTTTCATCAAGAAAAATCTTGTACAGTTTAAAATCGTGCAAAAATTATCCATATATTTTTAATAATAATTACAATACAATTTGGCATGGTTTGGAACCATTCCAAAAGCATGCCATAAATAACACATGGCAAAATATTGTTTGCATAATATGTCACATTCCAATTAATCAAATGAAAGGGGACCGCCATAAAACGTGGACTAATGACGTTCTACCACA
Organism: Sambucus nigra; assembly: GCA_949130495.1. Taxonomy (NCBI): domain Eukaryota; kingdom Viridiplantae; phylum Streptophyta; class Magnoliopsida; order Dipsacales; family Adoxaceae; genus Sambucus; species Sambucus nigra. The sequence goes on along the minus strand of OX422220.1, from coordinate 343,044,931 downwards.
TATCACTTTTTTGATAGGTTTTAAACTGTGCCAAAAGTTGGCCAGATTGTCAAATATGAGAACCCTTAGGCTAGAATCTAGCACGATTTTAAACCATGCTAAAAAATACAAATCTTATATATCTGCTATAGTGATGGGATTTATGGTGTAGTAATCCCATCACTGTAGCTGGTTAGCCTAGGCACCACACATACTAATGTAACCGACCAATACTAGGCCCCACACTTACCATGACGTGCACACACAACCATTACTATAGCAAGTTAGCTTTAGTCTTGTACTTAAAATATAACTAGCCTATCTAAGACCCGCACATACCGTGATGCCCACATAAATTCCATCAAAATAGCCAGATAATGTAGGTCTCGCACATACAATGTAGCCAACCAACATACACCACATATACAATAACGGCTAAAAACACATCAATCTCTAATACATATCATATCTAAGGTATTAATCTTAAATCAATGTATATCATAGTATATGACCATGTTCTCATCAATTTCTCTTTCCCAAAATACACTAGGTATAAAAAATCAACCATCCCTAGTCCCATACCTAGATATCACAAAAATTAAACATATTCCCTAGTTCCATACCTAGGAAATACCCAAAGTCGCAAATATTCCCTAGTCCCATACATAAAAAGTAGCCAATCAGAAAATAACATACTCTTTAATCCCATACATAGACAACAACAAATGTATAGAGTATATTTAATGAACATAGCCCAACACAAGCTAATATACGTCACCTAGTAATCCCAATTATGTTATCATTCCTTAAATATGCCATTTACAACAACATTTAATTTTCTAGTCCACGTTTATACTCCTTAAATTTCGTATTTATTTATGTCCATTCACATATGCATTATATAAATCTCGTAATACATTTTACAAGTTCAACATTATATTTTAAAAGGTTGACTATTTTCGTTATTCAAAATCATAAGAGTTTTCATAAATTTAAATAATAATAACGATCTAAGCCTGTGATTTGACAATAACATATTTCAAATTTTCAATCGATTTTGTTCAATTTTTCATATTCATAAGCATTATTAGATTTTCAAAATTTATACAAAATAAGCATATAATAATCCGATTACAACATCACTCACATAATTTCATAACATACCCCAACTATCCTAAAGCATGCAATATTACAAGTATTGAGTCTAATTTCATTTAGTTTATAAAAAAACATATTTATTTAGTTTTGCAGTTTCCCTAATTATGTTCCCAATCAAATTACAAAAATCATTTATGTTTAGGGTTTAGGCAACATTTAAACTAAATATAACTTAAGGAGAAAACATATACATTTTGAATTTTAAGATTATTTCGAAAGTCCTGATTTTCACATGTTGATCTTCCTCAAAAAAAATTTAGTAGTCTTATAATCTTTTTCAAAATCCAAGCGAAAAGCTCCAATATAAAGTTTAAATGTGTTTTAATGGCGGTTTAGGAGGTTAGGGATGGAGAAAAATAGGCTATGTAGAATTTTGTTTGAGAAATTTAGTGAATAATAAAAGAGAAGTCGACCAACTATTTCAATTTATAATTAAAAAAATTAGTTAGCCCCGCAACCCTAGCTGCTAGGGACTAAATGCGAAATGGCTGCAATCGTGCCCTCGTTCTGCCACGATCTCGGGCATGAGACCACTATAGCGGTTGAGTGCCCCACAATCGCGGCTCAACCCGCAAACCTATCTCCCCTTTTTCTTTTCTCTTACACTTTTATCTCAATTATAATATTCAATAATATAGTTCATTACAGTATTACCCAAGTTAATAATTCTACATATGGAACTCTTCCTATAAGCCCTAGGTTGGAGTCTAAGCAAGTTTAAAATGACTTAAACTCCCCAAGGGTTTCCATCCAAACTCTAAAATACTAATTAATTAATCAAATGTTCATTTTATTCATTTAATTAACACAAAAATCACCAAATTCATTTGAATCGTTTAATTCAAATTTAATCCTCAAACAGTATTTTGATTAATTAATTCATCCAAGTTCTCAAAAGTGCGAGTATTGCATCAATCGTCATTATGAATTCTAGGCTAGTTACTACAATACTCTTTGCGTGATATACAATCAATTTTTTTCATTTCCCCCTCTTGAAAGAGGTGGTGTGGGGATACTGATAATACCATAATAAGTTCCGACTATTTTTTTTTAATATCTACTACTTCAGTCACTAATCAACTTCAGGAACATGGAATAACCATCAACTGCGAGGAATAATGTCTTAACTCTCACTATCAGCCCTCAATTGGGGATCACTATTGAATCATTCTCACCAATAAAGGTAAGACTATTTATACTCCATAAGTTGCTCTAAAGATGGGGAGAACCCTTTCCACGATCAAATAATGTCCTTATCTACATCAACGAACCATATATTCATCAATAAAGGCCTTTTAAGTTCCTCAACCCTCTAATTAAGTCCCACAAAATCACTATCCATCTTGGATACCTTGTTGTTTTGTAATTAGCCCATTAGAATGCTCTGTGAGAAGTGCAGCGGAGGTTTATTTGACTGTAGGGGCCCACCTACATTACATCATTATACCTCTTGAAAATTCTGCCACCATAAAAACGGCCAAGGTCGAACTAGCAAGTACACCCCTGACTCTGTTCCTAGAACTATATAGGGCACTAATCAATTAACAACTAGGGTTTAATTTTAATAGCATTTTCTTTCATTTTTTTCCTAAATTTATCTCTGATATGTGGCATGAATTTATCACAAAAAATAGTAATTTTTGGGGGGTAAAAGTGGTATTTTTCCTTTATAATCTAATAACATAATATAATTTTGGTGTCTCCTCTCAGAGGATTGACACGTGGCAATACTAATAAATGTATTAAGTACTCCTCTCTTAATTTTTTTGGGTCGTCATTTTGAGGTATTCAAAGACACCTATTGGTAAGGCAAATAGTTTTCTCCTCTTACTCTCCATCTAAACTTCCCAAGACTCTTCCAATTCTCCATACATATATATTAGCTTTCTTGACAATAAAGAAAGAATGGCCATTTTCTCTTCCTTTGCAGTTAATCTACACTTCACTATGCATCTTTTTTCATGTGGGGCCATCCATTCACCTAGACTCTATTTTCAACATTGTTGGGAAGAGGTGACATTAAAGGAGAAAAAGTCTTCTGCTCATGCGTGTACCCATGAACATGGATGGCCTGATCATTTTCTCAATTTGCATATGTACCTCTAAATTTTTCAGATTGAAAAGTATCTGTTTCATATATTTTCCTGAATTTTCACTCCCTTTTTTATATTTACATTTCATTTTCTATATTGGATTCTTTTTTTAAATACACAGATCATCCCTTACCATTTGTCTTAAGTATAACTCACTATCTATATCTCTATCCTTTATACAATTATATGTATCCGTTTTTTGATGAAATGCTTCATCTAAATCAACTTCATTTATTAATTTTACTCATCGATTGTGTAGGTGGCTACACGAGTTTATCCCTCACGAGATCTGGACATTCTTCGTTCCTGATTTCACAAAAATTCATGCAGGTACTCTCTATTTCCTAAAAGTTGTAGAAATATTAACCACTTAACCACCGAAGAAATTAGTATTCAAGATTTCATAATATTACATATGGGTTTTCTTTAAATCCCAAAAAAATTTTAAGTTATTAATTACAGAAGAAATGGGTTAGTGAGGTGAGGGGTTTTAGTAGTGAATCTGGACATGGGCATGCTTTGTTATCAGTTGCAATAAAGTTGAAGCAATTGTTCAATAAAAATATATAACAAGACATAATAAAGATAAGAAATAGCTATAATCTACTACAATAAAGGCCATTTCATTTCTTTGAACTTTATCATTATAAAGTAAGTTCCGTTCCTTCTCTTTTTTTTTTACTTTCATTATTTTCTTTTCATTTGGCATATCCCTTGTTGATGTAAAAAACTAGATTACTCTAATTATTTAATCACAGATAAATAAATGAGACAAAAGATTTTAAAGTGGTTCAGCCTTATATGAATGGCCTACGTCCACTGTTATATTATTGCTGAGTGTTTGGGAATTCTCGATTACAAGTGCTATCAAGAAATTCCGGTCCCCCTGAATGAGGGCGATACAAGGTATTTATAGCCCTTAGGCTGTACATCAAAGGGTGTTACATTAAATGATACACATATGAAAGGGTAATTCATTTAATTCTCTTCAAACGTGTGCGTCAAGATGATAAGCATTCAATGAATAGTTTAACTATTGATTATCTGGCAATTAATGCTGCGGTCGAGATGCAGCTCGAACCGCCTTAGTTGCTCGTCGTCCAAGAGTTCCTCGGAGCATTGGAGTTCCTCGGAGGATAAGAGTTCCTCAGAGGATTGGTGTTCCTCGGAAGACGGGTGTTCCTCGGAAGACGGGTGTTCCTCGGAGTATACCTGTTGCTCGGAGTGAGTATGTTGGTCGGGGGAATGATCCTCCTCGTTACTATTGTGCCTCGTAGATTGACACGTGTCTTCTTATTATTTGTCCACATCAGCATACTAATTTTGGTATCAACAGAAGCCCCCAATGTTTCATATTTCGAACTTTGAGGAGTATGGAACATTCTTTCTCGGTATATGGCAATATTAAATGACCTTCCTGGGTTTTAGGAGCCTTTTCTTCGTATTTGAATTTCCTTCCAAATTCGCAGAATCCGCCTTTTTGCATTTTTATAAGCGCTTCGATCTTCGTGCTTTTTTTGTCCTTTTAGCCGCCGGTAGCGTAATAGTTTCTTTTTTGTAATAATTTTTTTCGCCGTTTCCCAAGGCAAAGTATTTAAGCCTCAGAGGCAATCCCATCGTCTTCTACCTTTTTAATTTCTGCTTTCGAGTTTTCTATAGCTTTTCTCTCTTCTGTGCGTTCATCCCTTTCTTCGTTTGTTTATCAACAGATCTCCTTTTTCCTTTAAGATTTTCTTCCTTCTCCTTCATTTCTTCTTATTCACCATGGTTTATATTATTGAATCTCTTGAGAAATTCCGTTCTGACTTTTCTATTCCTTCTTGGGTAACTTTGGAAAGTCTTTCTGAGCCTTCAAGTTATTTTGATTTGGCTGAGGGACATTGGTTCCCTAGCCTCTTTATTACTGAATGTGGATTTTCTTTTCCACCAAACCCTTTGTGTTTAGAGTTATGTCAGTATTTCGATGTTGTCCCTGCAAAAGTATCCCCCAACACATGGAGAATACTTAATGGGGTGTATAGGTTAAATCAAACTCATGGAACTCGTATAGGAATTCCTGAGATTATGTACTGTTATAGATGGGTTGTTTTAGATAATGTTTATTATTTAAAAACTAGATTTTTTAATAGGGCTCTAGTAGTCAACCTCCCTGATGCTAACAGGGATTATTTTGAACATGGAGTAGTTATAAAAAATTGGCAACATGCCCCTTTGGTTGGAGATGCAGTATATGAGGGTCCCAGATGCCCCCCATATGGCAATGGGATAGGTTATTTTCATCTTATTTTGTTTTTTGAAATTATGATTTCATTGTGTTTGACAAAATGTATGACTGATATTTCACTATGTTTTTGTTTGCAGTCGACAGTAAGAGAAAAACTCCAAAAGAAACAGAAGTTAATATCAAGCATTTAAAACATATCTAGAGTTTGCATCAAAAGGTTGCAGACGAGCACATTAGGTCTGCTTCATACTTGCTGCAGTACAGGAGCTATACATCCTCTTTTACTGCTCATCCTGTGGTTAGCATTAGCGAACCATTGCCAGCTTCTGAAGACTCTTCATCAGACTCTCACATTCCTTTGAGTCAGAAGATGGGCAAGAGAAGAGTTCCTGCTCTCTTTGAAGAGACCTCCTCTGCTGGAGATGGAAAGAGAAATAAAGCTGATGTCCCAAAGGGGACAAAGAAAGCGGATGATGCCCCTTCTGTTGCTCCTCAGAAGGCCGCCGAGAAGCCCCCAGTGGCTCCTGTACAGAAGGATGCGCCTGTGGAAGTAATCACTATCTCTCCAACCAAAAGTTCTTCTTTGGTTGAGGTTGTTGAGAAGACACCGAGGAGATTGAAGAAGTCCTCCTCGGTTAGTTTTTCTGAAGTCATTCCCCAGCTTCAAGCTAGTGGAGCTGGTGTTCCAACCATTATTCCCCCGAGCTCTGTAATGAGCTCGGTAAAGACTTGGACTATTCCTGAAGTCCAAGGCATCGAGGAAAACATGTCTAGGGATATGCTGACATCCCTAGCTACTCGTCACATTGCTTCAGTAAGTTTCTTCTTATCTTGAATTCTTCTTTCCTTCTATCAATATATGTATCTCGGTACTAACTCATCACTACCTTCTTTTTTCAGCTGGTGAGTTGCTTTAACACCATAGTGAAGAAAGATGAAGCGCTCAAGGCTTCAAGCTCCTCGTCTGGAGTAGAGGATGCTTTCCAGGGTTTGGCCCAATCTCTGAAGGAATCCCGTCAAAAGTACGACGAGGATAAAGGTGAATGGGAGAAGAAATTGGCTGCATCTGAAGCAGAGAAGGTGCAGTTGGGAAATAAAGTGAAGGACTTGGAGAGGGAGAATAAGAAATATGCCGAGAAGCTCACTACCTTCAGGGAGCTTGAAAATAAGTTGAGGAAGAGCTGACCCTTCTGAGCGGAGTAAATCTTCAGAAGGAGGAGTTGAAGGCCAAGTTAAAAGCCTCCGAGTACCTTTTATCCGAGAAGCTCTCCTCGGAGAAAATGAAAAGAAAGATGGCAATAAAGAAGTCTTTCAACACAGGTTGGGACAAAGGGTGGAACAAGGGAGTAGCTGCCATGATGACTCAGGTGCAATATGGAAGTTTGAAATACTTCTGAGATGGCTAGGCTGCTGCTTTGCAACAATTGAAGGTGAGCGAGGACTCCGAGTTATTTCAACAGAATCTTCCTGGTCCTCCCCCAGCCATCGAGGATGAAGAAGAGGACGAAGCTGCCTCAGAAGAATCTTCACTGGTAGTGGGTGATCTCATCCTTACCCAGCCTGCTGACGAGGAGCTTTCATCTCTGCCAGCTCCTCCAGAACAAGTTTTAGCTCCCGCCGACCAACTCATTATTTCCACCGAGCAACCAAGCTCCTCGTCCCAGCCTCCCGAGAAAGTCTTGGGAGACAAGGAAAAGGTGTGAAGTTGTTCGGTATTCTCTTTCTGTTTTTCTTTTACTTGTACTTTGTATCCCAGATCTTTGTAACTTTGCCTTATGATCTAATAAAATTTGAGTTATTTTCTTCCATATGATTGTCTCTTCTTTATCTGCACTCTGTCTTGATCTTCTTTTTCTTTCTCTGTTAGTTTCTGGCCAGGATGGATCTGATGTCTGCTAATGACACAAATTTGATGCAGCAATGCAATGAATATTATAAAGCTGGTCACACAGACCTAAGTGCATCAGAAGTTGCCGACATCCTTGGCCATGGTGCTTCAGAGTAGGCAGTAGAAGCTTATCAATAACTGAAGGGCTTACTTGATCGAGTTGTGGCCAATAACGTGGCTTACTATGATATGATCGAGGAGCTTCAATATACTCTAGAAGATCTTCAGACTCAGTACAAGGAGTTAAATGCCTTGTTACATGAGGGGTATGAAAAGAAATATCAACAGATTTCTGCCGAGAAGGGCTACGACAAACTCCTTACTGGGTATGATGTCAGGGAGAGGACCCTAAAGGGAGAAGTTGAAGCTTGTAGACAAATTGCTGAACTGCTGGAGCAAGAGAATAATAATTTGCAGAAAGAGCTAGCACAATATAAGTCTGCAGCCTCTTCTTCAACAGCGGTAATCCCAATGACGGATGAGGGATTTTCCTTCTTAGAGGTTGAGAATGCCAAATTAAGGCAAGAGTTGGATATCCTGAGAAGATCTGGTACTTCTACTTCTACTCGGGGACGAGGAAGAGGTTCTCGTGGGCGAGGAAGAGTTGCCCAGGATGTTGTCGAGGAACGAAGTACTCCACCTGCTCGGGGTCGATCAAGAACTCCTCGTAGTATTGAAGAAGCTCGTACTCTGTCAACATTGGAAACTCAAGCGTACCAATTGAATGCAAAAGATCGGGCTTTGTCTGAAATGTCCAAGAAAATCCTAACTTTGGAGGATCAACTTACTGCGACGAAGTCTGCTTTAGAGAATAAGGACATTTTTGCAAAAAAACTTCACGAGCAGTTGGAGATACTAACTTTCCAATTCCATAAGAAGCCCGGGGAATTTTGGATGGCTGGGTACAACGAGGCACTATTCCATTTAGATGCTCGTATCCAGAATGCCACTAATGAGGGCTATAAACAAGGCTGGTTGAATGCCTTATGCGTGTTGAAACTTGAACAGGGACATTACTTATGGGACTATTATGACCCTGGGGTACTTGACTTGCCTGTGACACCGTTCAATTTGGACAAGGAATGGATCCCAGCTCGTGACATTCCTCGGAGCTTAATTGCACAATACCTCGGTGACTACAATCTTCATTCTCAGATCGAGGTATCTCGTCCCGAGCATCTATTGGACACACCTTCAATAATTAATGTCAGAATGCTGAAGGACTTGAATTTTATTAATTCTCCTCAGACTTTAAATGATCCACCTGCTGGCGAGGAACCTATTTCAAAAGCTGAGGGAAAGAAACCAATAGAGTAGGGATCTCAATGTAATAGTTAGTATACATGTAATTTGTAATTCGTTTTGAATTTTAATGAAAGACTTTCATTTTCTGTTTGCAAATCTGTATTGCTATTGTTTTGTACTTGTCTAACACTTTTATATTTGTGATTGCATAACAATATTTTGTGGTTCATCGACCAATCTAGTAATAAAAAGTTACAAGTATCAGTAATGTTGCTCGATCACTTAATAATAAAGTAATGAGTATAAAAATGTTTAAAATTTTTCCAACCAACCAAGGTTGTTAAATTGTGCGCGTCGACCAATTATAGTTAGTGAGAGTTTTTATCCCCGACTAACCATACTTGTTAAATTTTTTCATAAAATGTGTCCGACCAACCAAGGTCGATAATTTTATCCTCGTCGACCAACTACAGTTAGTGGATTTTGATCCCGACCAACCATACTTGGTTCAGTTTGGAATATTTTGTATTTTCTGGAATAGTTTTACCTTCCGACCAACATAAGTTGGCATATTTTGTTTCTTAACCAACCGAGATTGGCATTTTTAGGAATCACGCTACCGGCGGCTAAAAGGACAAAAAAGGCACGAAGATCGAAGCGCTTATAAAAATGCAAAAAGGCGGATTCTGCGAATTTGGGAGAAAATTCAAATACGAAGAAAAGGCTCCTAAAATCCAGGAAGGTCATTTAATATTTCCATATACCGAGAAAGAATGTTCCATACTCCTCAAAGTTCGAAATATGAAACATTGGGGGTTTCTGTTGATACCAAAATTAGTATGCTGATGTGGACAAATAATAAGAAGAAACGTGTCAATCTACGAGGCACAATAGCAATGAGGAAGATCATTCCCCCGACCAACATACTCACTCTGAGCAACAGGTATACTCCGAGGAACACCCGTCTTCCGAGGAACACCAATCCTCCGAGAAACTCTTATCCTCCGAGGAACTCCAATGCTCTGAGGAACTCTTGGACGACGAGCAACTAAGGCGGTTCGAGCTGCATCTCGACCGCAGCATTAATTGCCAGATAATCAACAGTTCAACTATTCATTGAATGTTAATCATCTTGACGCACACGTTTGAAGAGCATTAAATGAATTACCCTTTCATATGTGTATCATTTAATGTAACACCCTTTCATGTACAGCCTAAGGGCTATAAATACCTTGTATCGCCCTCATTCAGGGGGACCGAAATTTCTTGATAGCACTTGTAATCGAGAATTCCCAAACACTCAGCAATAACATAACAGTGGACGTAGGCCATTCATATAAGGCTGAACCACTTTAAAATCTTTTGTCTCATTTATTTATCTGTGATGAAATAATTAGAGTAATTTAATTTTTTACATCAACATCCCTAATGGCTCTCTTCTTTTATTTGAATGTTGTGTAATTTTTCTGAAATTTTTAAATCATAGTTTTTGTTTATTATTTTGAGTTGTGGCCATTTTTTTATTTATTTTCATCACTGGAAAGTTAGTTGTATATTATATTTCAAGATATATATGTTCTCCTCTGAGAGGTGTATACCACATAAAAGTCACTTTGAGAGGTGTATACCACATAAAAGTCACTTTTTTTAGGTAATATTTTTTTTTTAAATCAGTTTTATGTATTTTTTATATAGTATTTGTTTTTTTGTTAAAATCAACAAATATCTATCATGGGGAAGTAAGACCCAATGTTTGTGTGATTAGAATATAAGAAATGAGAAGAGGAATTGTATATTGACAAGAGGAGTTCTATATTGAATTTGGAAAACGATACGGTGACATGATTTTGGATTGATAATTTTTTTAATTGTAATTATATAATTATTTTTTAACACGCTCGCATATCGCGCGGGGTTTAAACCTAGTTAGAATAATATTATGACCCCCCATTCAATCCACCAATTTATTCCAAAAATGGGTTTGGACTTATATGCACTTCGTCCCATATTAATTATCATGTTTTCCTTTTTAATTTGTCCCAAATTAATAGTCATGGTTCTAATTATAATATATATAATTAAATGAGAATATAAATTTAAATTTAAACATAATTTATTTTTGAATTATAAATTTAGAGTTGTTTTCTTATTATCACACAACTAAAATTAATATGGTATGGAGGGAATATGATGTTCCATATGCTTATTGTTAGTAAACCAATTGACGGTGTAATTATGTTACGTGGACGCTCTCATTAAGCCCCATGACCAAATCCACATGTCGGTATAAAGAACAAAGTTGTCCTTCCTTTTCAAGAGTTGAGATATATACAATGAATCCAATTCAAACATGAGCTCTCTCTCCTTTCCTTCTCTCTGAAAAACCACACGACCGACATTCTTAAAGCTTGAAGGTATGATTCTCATAACATCTCCATATCCCGTCAACACATGATGTGAACGTAGCAATAGTCGGCTAGTGGTAGCACATGTTAAATAACTAAACCTCAAAAAAAGTTATATCATTTTCCTTTTTGCTTACTATTAATATTAATCACAAATGATTATTTATTAAGAAAGGAACACTGTTCCATTGACGGCACCACAAAGGTTAAACTTTCCTCCTGCTTATATACTCTTGTTTGACAATCATCCAAAACAAAAACAAAACCAAAAACACAAACGGGATTTGTGATTTGATATAATTTTCGTGTTACATTTTTTTTCACTAGTGAGGTTTATTTTGTGTACATGTACTTACTAAAGGTGGCGAACCCACGAGATGCCAGAGAGTATGTTAGATTCCGGGGGGAAGATACCACCGGAGAAGGTGGTCCACGTCAACAAATTCCGGCAGAGGGGTTGTCGGGATATGGTAGAGCAGGGGAGATGTCGGCGATGGTGAGTGCTTTAACGCATGTTGTGTCTCAACAGAGGCATGGTGAGGTGAGCGGTGGGGGTGTTACGACGTCGTTTCAGGGTGGTTCGGTGATTCGTTCGTCGGATTCTCCTACTTCAGCTTATTCTTCTTCTAGTTCGGGTTCGTGGGCTGGTCAGAAAAGGGGACGTGAAGAAGAGAGTGTTACTCAAATTTCGGATCCATTTCAAAGGGTTTATGGAGGGTTTGGAGATTTTAGAGGTGGTGGAGACTCATCTTCGATTTCATTTAGTAAGTTATCACATTTTTTAATCCCATTTCTTTTTTCTTTTATTTTTATCAAATAGTTTTTCTCCAGTTTTTTTAACACAAACCATGCTATTCATTTGTACACCACTATTTAAATGGTCAAATTCATTTTTATTATCAAAATTATATAAAATTTGAAATTATTTGAGACTAATTCAAGTCAGGCTGCTACTTCATAGTCAATACTTATATTAACACTATCTAGTTTCCAAAATAATAGTTTATTTTTAGTATTTTGATTTTATCCATCATACACTTATCATTATTTGACTTACCATCATTTTATTTTTCTTAACAATTTACCCCTCATTTTGATATGCCGCAATTTTTTTTTCATTTCTTATTATAATTTTTTAACCGCTAAGTGTGAAAATACACTTTCTTTTTTATTGTAAGTTGAAATTAAAGTCATGTCTCTTATGAATTACTAATCTTGTTTATAAAATTAGGAGTTAATAATGATTCGAGTGTACATTTTGCGTTCAAAAGTATGCCTAATTTTAGAAGGATAAATTTCTAAGGGACTTTTATCTTAAATTTTTTAACTTTCAAAAAATGATTATCAAATTTAATTTATTTATTTTACAAAATAATATAATTTCACACATAACCTTATTCTTGATATCATAAATTTTCAATCAAAGAATATTGACAAATTGACCATTGACATGAGGAAAGATACGTTCATTGTTTTCATCTCTCAGTTCCACAAGAGATAGCTAATGAGGCGTACAATATTGAAAATACATAGGATGCACAACTCGAGTCGTCTTTGTCAGCTGATATTTATTATTTTCTCAATATACATGATTCTGTTGTCGGACATACGTGTTTGATATGTGTTTAATTTGTACATATATATTTTCAACAGTACCCGAGGAAGCTACAAGCATTGCAACACCAAATGTCAACATCACAACCTTACCACAAACATCATCAACAGATACAACACCCAATCCCCAAGTGGAAACTGTGGAGAGAAGAAAATACAGAGGAGTGAGACAGAGACCATGGGGTAAATGGGCAGCTGAGATAAGAGACCCACATAAAGCCGCTAGAGTTTGGTTAGGTACATTTGACACTGCTGAGGCAGCCGCTAGAGCATACGATGAAGCTGCCCTTAGGTTTCGAGGAAACAGAGCCAAACTTAACTTCCCTGAAAATGTTAGAGTACTCCCACAACAACATCAAAATCCACCTGCGACCCATTTGCCTATTTCTAATCCTCAGGTGACACATTTACCAAATCCAACTCCTGCACGTCCTATGTTTCAAACACAACAATTTCAAGTCCCTCATTTTGGGAGAGACTACTGGGAATATGCACAATTGCTTCAAAATGCTAGCTTTTTAGACCAAATGATATATACCACACCATTGGATCATTCAAGTTCTCAATCTTCTTCTTCTTCGATTCCTTCAAATACAATGTTATTTCCAAATCAACAAATGAGTACTTTTCGGCCACCGGGAAATCAAAATCAGGGCGATGCGTCGGGTTCTACGGCGCCAGAGTGGACCGGTCCGAGTGACTTCCCTCCGTCTTCTAGTTAAATTTTTGTTTTTGCGGTATTAAAATAATTTTTTTTATTATACAAAATATTCAAAAAAGTTTTTTTGTTGTTGTTGTTATTTGTTCTGTTACTTATGTACTTCATTCTCAGACTTGTATTTTGGCTCCTTTGTTATTATATTTGTTGCTACTGATTTTGCAAATGAAAAGAACATATAATTACTAAAGTTTGGCATGGGGCAAGGTAGTACTTTAAAGTACGTTGAGGTTGTGAAGCTTTCTGTCTACAGATTTAAAGTGTGTATTTCCTTTCTAGCATAAAATACTTGTCTTTCACACATTAGAATATATTATGTGGATCTCACGAGTCTTTTTGTTAAGACGCCATTACTTTTTCATTTTTTATTGAATGCTATTTTGGTGTCGCTCAATTTTTTACGCAAGTCAAATCTTAAAACGTGCCCTTAAATCGTGTCTAACAAATACAAGGATGATATGGTAGTAGGCACTTCAATAAAATTTTGTAGATTTTAACATTTTCTCTCATTTTTATTTTTTCAGAAATTTAAATAAATTATATAAATTTGTCAAATTAAATTTTTATTACAATAATTGTATGTAATTATTTATTGTTAGAATATTATTTAAAATTTATCATGTATTCATAAACAACATATTAGATTATGGATATTATTTAATAAAATAATTGTGGAAACTGTGTACCTGAATTCATAGTGATGATTGAGACTTGGGGGTTATAGATTTTATACATCCTAATCTCTCTTTTTATGAGTTCTCTTTTAATGATAGGAATGAGCAGGAGAGTATTTTGAGTGCATTAGTCTTGAAGAATCATAATTCTTCATTAAATATAAACATTTAATAAGAACACCATAAATTCTAATTAGATGACTCTTGAGTAATCAGCAGGTGATTTTTAGATAACCTCACATTACAAAGCACATACTCATTTTAGATGTCTTATTGGACTCTACTAATTAGATCACTTAATTAGTCAATTAAAATAGAAGCCTAAATACAATTGTTATTTTAATATATAAGATCACATTAGAATATTATAAATATTTCAACAATCTCCCACTTGGGCTACATATTAATTCCGAAGTCAATTCTATTTGATAGCCTTAGGTGCGCACCATATTTGCTTTCTATTCTTACAACATCTCTGAATCAATTTGGTCCATCTCTTATACCAGTATGATACCAAAGCGACTTTTGTTACATTTATTTCATAACTCGATTCATCAATGATCACCATACCAAATATATTCAATGACATAGATCAAGTATAAATGTGTGGCTAGAAATTATGTGCAATGTGATCTCAGACATGCCTATTTCCAATCGGTCCTAACTTTATTCCGAAGTGAGATCAAACATTAGTCTTTTAAATCTTATGTTATACCACAATCAAAAGACAATACATTCAGAGTAAACGACAAATTTCTACTAAAAACTGAAGCATACATAAAGTATCTCAATAATATCAAAGAAAAGAACATTATAACAAGGACAAACTCTCACTAAAACTGAATATCATCACATAAATTAACATCCATATGAGCAGTGTGTCCATGAAAGACCTTGGGTGATAAGCCTTTAGTAAGTGGATCCGTGAGCATGGAGTTTGTTCCTATATGTTCAATATACACTACCTTACTCTGAACTCTTTCCTCAACAACAAGAAACTTGATGTCTATGTGCTTAGACTTCAACGAGCTTCTTTTGTTATTCGAATCATAATTATCTTTAGCGATCTTTCAATACTATCCATAATTTGCAGCCCAGTGATAAAATTTCACAGCCATATAGCATGATTTATTGCATCATAACACGCTATGAACTCCGCTGCCATAGTGGAAGGTTCAATGAGTGTCTTCTTAGCATTCTTATAGGAAATAACACCTCCAGATAGCATGTATACATAACCAGAAGTGGATCTCTTAATGTCTTGGCAACCCAGAAGATCGGTGTCAAAATACCCAATGATCTCCAAATTATTTGACTTTCGATAGATGAACGTGTAATCTATTATTTTCTGTGAATACCTCATAACCCATTTGGCTACGTTCCAGTGATCCACTCGAGGGTTATTTAAATATCTGCTTAATATACCAACTATGTACACTAAATTTGGACGCGTACATACTTGAGCATGCATAAGACTCCGTACAGCTAAAGCATAAGGAACCTTTTTCATTTCTTCACTTTCTGTCTTATTCTTGGGGCACTAACATGTCCCTTAGCAACGGGAGTATCTCCTTGTGCACAATATTTCATGCCAAATTTAGCTAGTACCTTCTCGATATAACTCTTTTGTGATAATCCAATGATATCTCGAGAGCGATTTGTGTGTATCTTAATTCCCAATACAAAACAGGCATCCCAAGATCTTTCATTTCAAAATGCTTAGTTAGAAATATCTTGGTTTCATGCAATAAGATATATCGATGTTAGGCAATAGTATGTCATTGACATAGAGCACAAGGAAAATAAATTTACTCACACTTGACTTATGATATACATCGTCATCAATTGTATCAATCTCAAAACCATATGAGATAGTGACTTGATGAAACTTGTGATCCATTTGACGAGAAGTTTATCTGAGACCCTATATATATATATATATATATATATATATATATCTTAAGTTTGAAATTATAGACTTTAGATAACCCGAAACAAAGTTTTCTAGTAGCACCATATATATAGTTTCCTTAATATCATTGAGAAAATCCATCGTAACATCATCCTGATGTATCTCTAAATCAAAATGAGCTACAAGTGTCATTATTTTCCAGATTGAGTCTTTTCTGTAAACTGGATAGAAAGTCTCTTTATAGTCAATGCCTGCTTTTTGTGTGAAACCCTTTGCGACTCGACACGCCTTATATCTCTCAACAGTTCAGCTAGAATCCCCTTTATTTTTAAATATCCATTTACAACCAATGGGCTTTGCACTATCAGGGAACTTGATAAGATCCCAAGCATCGTTATCTCTCATGGATTTCATCTCATTATTCATGGCATCAATCCACTTTTAATAATTGGCACTTTGTTTGACTTATTGGAAGTTAATTGGATCATCTTCCATTGACCCTATGTCAAACTCATGCTCTTGAAGAAATACAATTTAATCACTTGAAATTGCATTTCTTATTTCTCTAGTGGACCTCCTTAGTGGCACTTCCTCACGGGGTTATTCGGTTTGCCCTTCTGAAGTAATTTTGAGTAGAGAAGTCCTAATTATTGTCTTCTTGAATAATGTCAGCAGGTTGAACAATGTTCGAGAAAGGAATAGATTTCTCTTAACATTCTTGTTCTTAACCGCATTTTCCCCCTCAAACTCAACTCCTCAAGAAATCTTGCATTTCGTCTCGAAAAAGGACTTAGTTGAGGGATCATAGAACTTGAAAACCCTAAACCGTTCAGCATACCCAGCAAAATAGCAACTAATAGTTCTTGAGTCTGGTTTCTTTTCAGTTGGGCTTGCCTCAGCTAGACATACCCATATGTGTACATGCTTAATGGCAAGTTTTCGGCCTATCTATAGTTTATAAGGGGTTTTAGCTACCACTTTACTAGGTACTATATTTTGAATACATAATGCAGTCTTAAGCACCTCTCCTCATAGTGATTAGGGTAAAGAAGAATGATTAATCATACTTCTTACCATGTCCTTAAGCGTTTTATTTCGTCTCTCAGCAATACCACTCATGATAGGTTGCCTTGGCATTATGTGTTGTGGAAAGATACAACATTCTTCTATGAATTTGGAAAAAGATCCCGGACATGTTGTTCACCTGATCCATCATATCTGCCATAGTATTCACCACCTCTGTCATATTTGACAAATTTAATCTTCTTACTTAGTCGATTTTCAACTTTTTCTTTGAATGCCTTAAAAACATCCAAGAATTGAGACTTTTAATGAATTAAATATATGTACCCATAACGAG
Source organism: Sambucus nigra (assembly GCA_949130495.1). Taxonomy (NCBI): domain Eukaryota; kingdom Viridiplantae; phylum Streptophyta; class Magnoliopsida; order Dipsacales; family Adoxaceae; genus Sambucus; species Sambucus nigra. The sequence goes on along the minus strand of OX422220.1, from coordinate 343,027,661 downwards.
AATAGTTATCTATAAAAGTGATAAAATATTGTTGAACATTCCAAGAAGCCATAGGGAATGGATCGCAAATATCAGTATATACCAATTTCAAGACACCAGAACTCCTTTTAGCACTTCATTTTTGAATGTTTGTTTGTCTCCCATTTATACACCCAATCCAAACATCAAAGTCTCCTAAATTAAAGGGTTCAAGTATTCCGTCTGACAGAAGCCTTTCAATTCTCCTTTGGGAGATATGACCCAAATGTTTATGCCATAAGGCGGATGAATTCTCATTAATCAATTTATGTTTTGTGCCTCTTGAAGATATTTATACAGTTTCATTGAATGAAGCATTGGTATTCAATATATATAATTTATCAATTAAAGAACCAGTCGCAACAAGAGTATAATTAAGAAAAAGACTGACTATAAGAAAAACCATATTTGTCCAAAATAAAAATAGAAACCCAATTCCGTCTGAAAGATGCTACTACATAAGTCTCTCTTAATTGAATAAAATTACCAGTTTCAAAAGATAATATAAAGTTCCAATTGCTTCAACTACAACTATTTTTCCATTGCCCACATCAATGAATCTTTCAGCATCAATTATCGGCCAGCTCCACAGGCAACCCTGCATAGACATACTTACATGAGTAGTAGCACTAGAGTCTACACACCAAGTATGCCTAGGTACAAAATCCAAATTAACTTCAGAACAAACCAAGGTGAGAAGTGTACCTTTCTTTACACACCATGCAGCATACATGGAACAATCCTTCTTCATTTGTTCAAGTTTCTTTCAAAAGTAACAGGTAAATTCTAGATCTTTCTTTTTTTTTGTGCAATTTTGAGCTGTAATGTTCCTACTACAGTTTTCTTATTATTATTCCCTTTTCGCTTATTGTTCTTTGAGGTAGATGCAATATGAGAACTTTTAATTGTCTTTTCTCACTTCAATATGTCCTCTTCTTGCACACAATGAGTCCATTTGTTCTTTTGAGTATTATAGCTAACTATAAACTATCCATAGTGTGTAGGGAGGGAAATCGGTACGATATGCACGAGCAAGTCATCAGAAAACTGTAACTTTAATGCCTTAAGTTTTGAAGCAATATTAGACATCTCCATAATGTACTCCCGTATTTTTTCTTTATCTTTATACCTCATTTGGATAAAGTTAGCTAGAAGCGTACTTGTTTTAGCCTTTTTGTTCTTTCCAAATTTATTTTCAATTTCTAGCAAAAAATCCTTAGCATTTATCGTATTGGATATATCGCCCCTGAATGCTTCTGGAATGATGCACTATAACATCAGACTTAGGCGATTAGAATGATCCCTCTTCTCAAAGTTCACTTTATCCTCAAGAAACTTTTCTCGGTAAGAGGAGCGGGTTTTTCTTTCCGTCGTGCATAGTCTAAATCCATGTAGTCGAGAACTATCAGAAAGTTATTTCCAGTTCTCAAAGTTTGTTGCATTAAGCATAGGAATTATGTTCATGTTGGCAGAGTTATTAACAGGAGAAGCAGTAACCAAATTTAGAGAACAAATAAATAACTTAAGCTCGAATTAAAACTCATGTTAAAATTGAATATATAAATACAAGACATAAATTTTAGACAACTATAATAGTGAGCCCTATTTCAAGATACCTAGCACAACATTAATGTTTAGTCTTTTTATAGAAACATCAACTTGTAAGTGTTACACTCAGTGCATAAACCAAATATTGATGATAAATCCTGTCAAACAACAACCCATTTGGGTTAGTGTATTTTCCATATGGAAATTTTATCATCGTCATATATTTATTCCCACAAGTATATTTATTATTTGACCAATTAACAACCTTCTTTTGGACTGATCATCAATCGCATAAATAATAAACTCATATATCTTAATCATTCAAAATACATTAATTTACGCAATAGAGGTTACTTTGGCAACATGTCGCTTCAATTAATTTATTTTACGATATAAGGCAATGGGTATTAATAAAATACCACAAATAGTTATGGTTCTAAAAAAATACCCTTAATCCATAATTGGTCTCGGCCTAACAAAATCTCAGGAGACGAATCGATTCATCCCAAGACGAATTGATTCGCCCTAGAAAATTGAATCAATTATATTTTAGGTAGTAGCAAAGTATATGAAGCCCAATCGATTTGGTAAGAAGGCCCGAATTGATTCGTGTTTGGGCAGAAACCCAGTTCTGAAGCTTTATATGAGATTTCCAATTTTAATCCAAATAAATTATCCAAAACAATTCGAATACATATGATTTTCAATAATAACCGATCCAAAACATATGATTTTCAATTTATTTTAAGTAAAGCTAAATTAATCCATCCGAATCCATTATGAATTAAACCCTTTTGAGAGAAATCAAAATCACCATGGATTAACAATCTCGAATCAATTTTGAGATTATGATTATGAAAACTATTAGAAATCGTATATAAATTCTACATAGAATCCGAAAAGCCATATGAGTTCTCACTAGATCATATGTATGAGATATATAACAAAATCACTTCTAATTCACAATACCAATTCTAATAATCTAATATGAAAAGGCTCTTATACCACTTGTTAGAATATTAAATAAAATTCATTAAGTGTTCATAATCAACATATTAGATTATTGAGATTACCTAATAAAAGAATTGTAGAAACTGTGTACCTAAATCCATAGTAGTGATTGAGATTTGGGGGTTGAAGGTCTTCCACATATTAATCCATCTCTCTTTATGAGTTCTCTCTCAATGATGAAAATAAGGAGGAGAGTGTTTTGAGTGCATTAGTCTTGGGGATCAGAACCCTTCATTATATGCAGACATCTTATTTAAACCCCATAAATTCTTATTAGATGACTCTTGAGTAATCAATAGATGACTCATGAGTAACACGATTCTTGAGTAACTAGCGGGTGACACTTGGGTAACCACACATTACAAAGTTTCATACTTATTTTAGATGTCTTATTGGGCTCTACTAATTAGATCACTTAATTAGTCTAATTAGAATAGAAGCCCAAATACAATTGCTATTTCAATATGTAAGCCCACATTAGAATATTAAAAAAACTCCAACATTTATTTCCTAAAGGGGTACCCTTCTTTATACTCAACAGTACAATGTGAAGAAGGAGAATGTTAATCCTAATGTTATGTGAACCAAGGATTTTTGTTATGTGAATGTGATGTGAATTTTGTCATCTTTTTGATTTTGTCATCTTTTTGGTTTAGACAACTAAATAGATGAATCTTTGGGGAGAATGGAAATCAACATAAAATGGTAATAGAAGTTCAATATCATTATCATTCGTTTTTTTTATTTAAATGTTGGTAGAAGTCCAAATAATTAAAACTACATAACAGAGTTCATAAATGTATTTCAATTTTTAGTTAGGCGAGTCATTTATAAGTAAAATAAAATGTTCGTTGTTGTTGTTATTATTATTATTATTATTATTATTATTATTACTATTACTATTATTATTATTAATTTATATGTTCATGTAATTGTTTTAGAACAAAAAATGTTTTTTTCTCGTGAAAGAGGTTATAACTTATAATAAAGATTTTCTTATACATTCAATATGGGGGATTTCTTTTTTTCCTATTTTTTAGCCCATATAATATACACAATTCAAAAATGTACATTCCCAATTTAAAAATGTAATGTGTATAGTTATAACTATTCTTGCCTATTTCGAATATAAATGACCCTTATATTTTATTAGTTACTTCATTTTGGAAAAAATAACACGTTACTCCAACGAATATACTAGTTTCTAACCCATCAAAAAATGGGATGGAAAAGTCATGTTAAGTCACAATAAGTAAGAATCGATATGATTATATTTTGAATTTTAAATCGTGTGAATTTCAATTTAGTACTGTTTAACTTTCTTTTAAAAAGTGTTATTTGTATTTATCATTACTTAAATAAGAATCTAACTAGCCACTGTAATCTTTAGATTTGTTTATATTGTTTAATCAACTAACTAATTAAAACTAGCTCATTAATGTGTGTGTGTGTGTGTGTGTGTGTGTGTGTGTGTGTGTGTGTGTATAATTGATTAGTATTTTAAATTTCAATTGATTGGATAATTATTTAATTGTATATGAATTGAACATTTAAGTAAATATATATGTCAGTATTCACTAGAAAATCGAATTATAACTAAGGAAAATAAAATTGCAAATTGTCTTCTCCAAGCTACAAGGGTGACAATTTGTGATTTTGAGTAATGTATTAGCATGGATTAACAAAACAAAACACAGTAGTTATTATTTAAACATGAATATGATATGACATGACACGATATCATATTTAACGTATTACGAACGAAGTTATTTACAACATGATATGGCATGATTATTCCCAACCTTTGTTACTGAGATTTATAGATAATAAAAGGAAATTACGAAAGTAGAAGAATAAGAAAGTGAGAGTGTGTCCTTCCAAATGGTGCTTCCTCGATAGTCTTCGAAGAAAATCATTCTTGATTAGTTTTGGTTTTGAAGATGGAGTGTGGAAATAGTTAAATAAGTGTTTTTTGTTTGAAAATCAACACTTTTCTATATATTTATTAGTTGAGTCTTGTATTTTTGGTGCTTCATGTCCAGGCTTGATGAATCAATTGTACGAGTTCCTTCGTGGTAAGAATTCATGGTGAATGAAGATAAACACGGTGTTAGGTGTCGCTAAATGTTGAAACATGATATGGTTTTTGCAAACCGAGTGGTTTGAATGAGAATTGTAAAGATGTATAGGTTTTGTGCGGTGGCCGACAAGATTTTATGGTGTAGGTTTCCTATTGGATGGATTTTCGACAAATATCACGCATGTGATTGTGGATAACATATGTCATGTGTAGTTGTTTATATACAGTTGGGTTGGGCGAATAGTTTTTGCCCATTTTTCTTTGATTGTTTTAGGTCGGTAGTTCATGTATAGATTTTTTTTTTCTTTTAAACCTTTTTGTTGGTTTTTCTTGTAGTTTATGTTGGATTGTAGGTCAAACAACCCCATTTTGTATTTTTCTCCAATTAATATACTTGCATTATTACAAAAAAAACATGCCATGATTATTACATTCAATAATTTTATATAAAATTAAACATGATAATATATGAAAACACGATACACGAGTCACACTTTAACATAAGCACGAGACATTTTGTGTAAAAAAATCTTGACATGACACGAAAAGAGCACAAGTTTAGGTTCAGACTAAATGGAAAAATAAGATAGAGCATCTAACAACGCATCTTAATTGACCAATTACCATGAGATCACCCATTTCATTATGGGGTGACGGAGAAATCGTACCATTTGAACATTTTATTTTGCTTTTTAAGTCTGTCATCAAATTTCAGCGCTCAATTCTAAACAAGCGGTGGGAACTATCAAGTTGGAGTATGGTAGGAGCAGAAAAAAATTCCGATGAAAAGGTGAAATGCATAAAGATTAAAAAGAATACCAACTGTAAGGACATTTTTGTCATGTCCGTTATCTTACAGTTTTGTATGTCGTACGCCGTTACATTTGGCACGTTTCTACATGATCACATATGACGGCCTCAATCTGAATTCTAGGAATCAAGCATCCTGCATCTCCATCATGTGTTTTTCATCAGCCTCAATGACTTCACGTTCCATGCTTTTAGGGACTATATGCCTAGTGGTACGCAAGAGAAGTCAAAACAGTGAAAAAGGCTCGATATGAAAGTTCAAGGGCAATTCGGTAATTGTACATCCACCATCCGGAGGATAGGTCAACTGGAAAGTTGAAGAGCTTGCCGCAACAAAGATACTGGAAGAAACGGCATCTCATTCCGAGCTACGGTGAAGAAGATATGGCCCTTTGAAGATGGAGAGATTTCCTTGAAGGAATCTGGTTCCTGAGGACCGGACCGATCCGGACCAGATAAAAGAACCGATCCGGTTCACCGGACCGATCCGGATAAAGGGACCGGACCGATCCGATTGCTGAAGCTAAGTCCAGTACACCCGGATCCATAACGAACCGATGAAGATAAAAGTTCCGGACCGATCCGATGCCAACCAGACCGATCCGGTTTCAGAAAAAGAACCGATCCGACTTACCCGGACCGATCCGCCTAATCGACCGGACCGATCCGGCGAGGATAATCACTGCCAGATCGTGCAGCCGATTTTGAAGGGTTTCGATCCCTTATTTAAACCACGATCAGCAGTTGGTTTTCTTAAGACTTATACACGATTTTCAGAGCATATCAACCCTAAAGTCTTCACCTATTGAGTCCTATGATTCTAGGTTTTTAGATTCACACATCTTCCGTATCTCTGTGAATCAAATTTGGTAACCCAAAGAACACCATTGATGTTGTTCAACCCTTTGTGAAGTGGACCATTTCTTCCTCTTCATTGCAGCCCTACTGGACAGGGATAGTTCCAGCCGCAAGCCCTTCTGGAAAGGGATTTTCTTCCAGCCGCGACTACAGAATCCGATACCCGAGGGTAATTCTTAGTCAACCTGTATTTCATTATAATCCGATTGTAAACCGTATTTTACAAATTATAGTGATATACAAATGGTTTTGCCCCTGTGGGGGATTTTTCCTTAAACTTTGTGTGTTGAATAATTCTTGCATGATTTCATATTGTTTCAATCACACCTAGTTGCATGCTTAGGGTTAATTTGGGTTAAAAGGCATTTATTATATTGTTTCCTTATTTGAACGCAAGCGCCAACTCTTTCAAATTGGTATCAGAGTAGGTTACGCTAATCTATCGCGTATTCCTTTTTCCGCAAAATTTTTCTAAAGATATCAATTTTTGAAATAAATTGATTTTTGAAAAGAGCGTGTTCAAATGGAGAAGTCATATTATAAAATGCCTATTTTTGACGGGTCGAATTATGCCTATTGGAAAGCCCGTATGAGGTCGGCTTTAAAAGCCATTGATGAACGTGTCTGGATTTTGGTTGAACGAGGATGGACTCCTCCAACCGTGACTGTTGATAATGTGACCAACTTGAAACCTGACATCACTTGGACTGATGATGAATTTAAATGGTCGTCTTTTAACTCTAAGGGTCTAAGTGCTATTTCTGGGTCTGTCACTCCTGATGAGTTCAAACGCATAATGACGTGCACCACGTCAAAAGAAGCATGGGATATTTTGCAACTTACCCATGAAGGAACAAATGCTGTTAAAGAGTCAAAATTGCAAAATTTAACAACTCAATTTGAAACCATCACCATGCATGAAAATGAATGTTTTGATGAATTTTATGCTAGGCTTTCTGACATTGTTAATACTAGCTATAATCTTGGTGAACATATTCCAAATGCTAGGGTTGTTAAAAAGATTCTTCGTTCCCTTCCTAAGCGTTTTATACCTAAAGTCACTGTGCTAAATTCATTGGGTAATTTAAATACTCTAAAATTGGAAGAACTGGTAGGAGATTTACAAACTTATGAAATAGACATGTTTCCCAAATCTGCCAAGCCAAAAGATAAGGGAATTGCCCTTAAAGCCCAAGAGAGAAAAAGTGAGGGGTCGGCAAGAAAGAGAGTCGAGTCATCTAGAAAGATAGAAACTTCTGATTCTGAATGTGAGTTTGACTTAGATGATTTGGCATTATTTGCTAAAAACTTCAAGAAAATTCTGAAATTTAAAAAAGGTGGAAATTTCAAAGATAAAAAGAATTTTCAGAAAAATAAGTTTGAAAAGAAAGATTTCAAAGAACCCCCTAAAGACAGTGAGAGGTGTTTTGAGTGCGACGGTAAGGGACACAGAGCGTTTGAGTGTGCCACTCGTCTGAATAGGGAAAAGGGTAAAGCTGTCCTAAACGCTACCCTTAGTGACGACAGTGAGGTCGAGTCGGTGGACTCGGGCGATGAGTCACCGCATGAGCGTAACTTCACCGCGTTCATGGCTAGTCATATGAGTACTCCTAGTGCATCTCACGACGATGAGGATGCTACTTCACAGGGACACCTCGACAGCGAGAGCGAAGAGAGTGAGGGAGAGGAGGAAGGTAGTGAGGACGAGAGTAGCCTTCAACGCGCCTACGCCGAGTTATATGATGAGTCTTTCAAAACTAAAAAACGTAACAAGGCGTTAGTTCTTAGGATCACCGCGTTAGAAGAAGAGTTAGGAAAGATGAGAGAGAGAGAGTCCTCCACCTGCACCGCCATGAGAGAGAGAGAGTCTGCCTGGGTTAGTAAAGAGAATTTGCTTAAAGAGAGAGAGAGCAGTTTTGAGAAAGAGAAAGCGGACTTGACTAAACAAGTGGCTAGTCTTACGAGTGAGCTCCATTCCTCCCTGGAGACTCGAAAGAAACTTGAATCCCTTGTTGCTCAGCTTACTCATGACGTTGAGAGAGCTAGGAAAGTCAAGGTACAAATCGAGGACAGATCTGGGAAGATGGGAAAGATGCTCCTCGGTCCCGCTTTAGGTTTTGGTGACCGGCAAGGAATAGGTTTTGATGGTGCCTCCACGTCCCAAATTGCACCCGGACCAATTCCTGAGTTTACTACGACTCCTTATGGCCGTCATAAAAAACCAAGAAGGAGAGTTCGACCAAGAAAAGCAAACCAAGGTTCTCCTAATATTGTGCCTTTTTGCTCCCATTGCAAAAGAAATGGACACCTTAGGGTTGATTGCTATAAGTTGGGTCGGACACGACGTACGGTTGCTCCACCACTTCAGACTGATGAGTTTGCCAGTCTGAGAGAGCGTGTTGAGTTTCTAGCCGCCACATCACAGAGCTTGATGGAGGAATTCCGACGGATGACCTTACCATCAATGAATGCGCCCCGCATTCCGGCTAAAACCAACAACAACAAGGGAATACTAAAAGGTACCTTCTCTTGGGTTCCTAAGAAAGAGAAAAAGGCCCTTGTTGTCCATGTCGCTCTCAAAGCCCATAATACCTCACAGTGGTATTTTGACAGTGGTTGCTCCAGACATATGACAGGTGATACCTCATATTTTACCCATCTTGAGGATTATAATGATGGGAGAGTCACCTTTGGAGATGGTAGCAAATCTAGCATAGTAGGACGAGGTACAGTAGAGTTACCAGGATTTCCAAAGCTAGAGAACATGCTGTACGTCAAAGGTTTGAAAGCAAACCTTATTAGCATCAGCCAGCTGTGCGACGATGACTTTGCAGTGAAGTTTGACCGGAAAACTTGTAAGGTCTATGATCAAGCCGGTAAACTATTAGTGCAAGAGGTGAGGACAGAAGATAACTGTTATGGGACTGAGCCTAAATCCTCACTTGTCTGCAACAGCGCCACGATCACTCATATGGATCTGTGGCACCAACGTCTAGGTCACATGAACATTAGAGACTTATCTCGTTTAGTCAAAAAGGACCTAGTACGTGGCTTACCATCACTTGGAAAGCCAACTTTCACGATCTGTGGACCCTGTCAGTCGGGAAAGCAAATCCGTAGCCCACATAGGAAGTTGAATTCCATTACCACCTCACGTGCTCTTGAGTTAATTCACATGGATCTTATGGGTCCTACTCGCACAGAGAGTCTAGGTGGTAAGAGATACATTCTCGTGATGGTGGACGATTTCTCTAGATACTCTATTGTCGGTTTTCTAAGAGAGAAATCAGATGCTGTTGAATTCCTAACGACCAAGTGCCGTGTCCTGCAAAATCAACACGGGGTCACTATTAACAGAATACGTAGTGACAACGGCACTGAATTTAAGGAAGCAAAGGTGGATTTGTACTGTGATAGCCTTGGGATCAAACATGAGTTCTCTGCTGTGAGAACTCCTCAGCAAAATGGGATTGTTGAGAGGAAAAATAGAACGATCCAAGAGATGGCTAGATCTATGCTTCTAGGTCGTAAAGTTTCTAGGAGATTTTGGGCAGAGGCAGTGTCTACTGCATGCCACACGGTGAATAGGGTCTATCTGCGTCCACACACACTTAAGACGCCTTATGAATTGTGGACAGGCAAGAAACCCAACCTAGCATATTTCCGTGTTTTTGGGAGTAAATGCTACATCCTACGGGATAGAGAGCAATTAGGAAAGTTCGACTCCCGGAGCGACGAGGGAATACTGCTAGGATATTCATCGGACAGTAGAGCGTACCGGGTTTTTAACCTGAAGAGCTCTAAGGTTATGGAATCAATAAACGTCACTGTGCAAGATGACGAACCTCCGACGACTATTGATCCCAACCTTCAGTGTGAGGATGAGGACTGTTCTGACAGTGATTTACCTGTTCCTCTCTCACACTCTGTGGACCCTACTCCTGTGTTAGGGGACACACCTGCTTGGGTTCGCAAGAGTCATGACCCCTCTGCCATTGTTGGTGATCCCACTCTAGGGGTCAAGACTCGTGCTCAGCTAGAGAACGTTGTTAGCCATCTTTGCTACACGTCCAAAGTCGAGCCCAAGAATCACAAGGAAGCACTCAAAGATGAACACTGGATATCCGCTATGCAGGATGAGTTGCTTCAGTTTAAGAAGAACAATGTCTGGGAACTTGTCCCCCGACCTAGTGATACTAATGTTATTGGTACCCGGTGGATTTTCAAGAATAAAATGGATGAAAATGGTACCATAATCAGAAATAAGGCTAGGTTGGTCGCTCAAGGCTACACACAGATAGAGGGTGTAGACTTTGGAGAGACATTTGCTCCTGTTGCGAGGCTTGAGTCCGTCCGCTTACTACTCGCCATCGCATGTCATCTGCACTTCAAGGTATATCAGATGGATGTCAAGAGTGCCTTTCTGAATGGCATTCTACAGGAAGAGGTTTATGTGGAACAACCAAAAGGGTTTGAAGACCCTAAGCACCCTGAACACGTCTACTATCTGAGGAAAGCCTTGTATGGTTTGAAGCAAGCACCCCGTGCTTGGTACGAGAGGCTTACTTCCTATCTCTTAGCCCGTGGCTTCAAGAGAGGGGGAGTTGATATGACGTTGTTCGTCAGGAGAGATGACGGTGCTATTTTGGTTGCCCAAGTCTATGTGGACGACATAGTCTTTGGATCCACATGCTCCCAGCATGCTCACCACTTTGAGGAGGAGATGAAAAGTGAGTTTGAGATGAGCATGGTAGGTGAGCTTACATTCTTCCTTGGTCTCCAGGTTCGTCAGCTAGAGGATGGGATGTTCATCTCCCAATCCAAGTATGCTAGAGACCTAGTAAAGAAATTTGGTTTAGACTCCGCTAAGCATGCTCGTACACCTATGAGTACCACTACCAAGCTTAGTAAGGACACTTCAGGCAAGGACGTAGAGCAAACCTTGTATCGGAGTATGATAGGCAGTCTTCTCTACTTGACTGCTAGTCGTCCCGACATTGCCTTTAGTATTGGAGTCTGTGCGCGTTATCAGGCGTCTCCCAAAGAGTCACACTTACTCGCTCTAAAACGTATTATCAAATACGTGAGTGGGACTCTCTCATACGGTATTTGGTATTCCTTTGATACCGATGACCGTTTGTCCGCCTATTCGGATGCCGATTGGGCTGGGGACGTAGATGGTTGTAGGAGCACTTCTGGTGGGTGTTTCTACTTTGGTTCTGCTCTTGTCTCTTGGTTGAGCAAGAAGCAAAACTCCATCTCTTTGTCCACTGCGGAGGCTGAGTACATCGCCGCCGGGAGTTGTTGCACGCAACTCATGTGGATGAAGCAAATGTTGGAGGATTATGGGATTTCACAGGACACCATGACCATTTCCTGTGATAACACGAGCGCGATACACATATCCCGCAATCCTGTCCAACATTCGCGCACAAAGCACATCAGGTTACGCGAGCACTTTATACGTCAGTTAGTTGAAGAGAAAGTCGTAACCCTGAGTTTTGTTCCTACCGACCGTCAGTTAGCCGATATTTTCACGAAACCTTTAGATGCCCTTAGATTTGAGAGTCTTAGGAAGTCTTTGGGGATTTGCACTGTTGACTGAGGGGTTGGTCTATGTCTAGAATAGGATGCTTCTTCATGGTCATATCATATGCTTCCTATTGCTAGTCTGTTTATATGTACCATAGCTTTGTTGTACAGCTTTTATGTATTTGTTTCTTATTCTTAGAAAAATACAAAAAGATTTTTTTTGAAAAATTTTGAGAAAAGCACAAAAAGATTTTATTTTGATAAAATTCTTTGAAAAAATTCAAAAAGAGATTTGCCTTTTATGGATGAGCATTTAAGATAGCCAAGTCACAACTTCATTCCATATATCCATGTGACTGTTTGATAGAGATTTGAGAGGCTACATCATTTCATCCATGTGCTTAACATTGATTGGAGTCCTTAAGATGTAATTAGTGATATTTCCTACATGCTTGACTCCTATATCCTTTTTTGCACACATGCACGGCTATATTTGATTGTTGCACTTGTCAATCTCATGTTGGCTTGAGTGTTTCCATCTCAATCCTGTCTATACAATGTATAAAATGCGATAAAACTTGACAAGATTGGATTGCATGTAAAAACCGTTTGGTGAGACTGTGCGCATATTTTCATAACGGGGAGGGGCTGCGAAAGTTGATTCTTATCCTTTGCGCAAAAGCCACCGTTAAAAAGGACCTAAAAAATGGAGGAATTTTAATATCCGAGGTCCTAAGAGGTTAAAAGAGCCCGAAAAAAAAAAAAAAAATTGTTAAGGCAATCAATAGCAATACATGCCAAATATGGGCCATTTAGGTTTTCACCACCAATTCTCCAAAGTTTGAGAATTTAGTATACCTCTATTCAAAATATAAATCTGAGGGAGTTTGGAGATTGAAAAACGGGTTTGCACTTCCTTGAAAGTCCTGAAAACGCATGAAAATCATTTTGGACGTTATTGGTGTAGAAATCACTTTGAGCTTTGATTTGTAGATTTGATAGTCAATGTCATATATTTCCAATCTTTTACACCAAAGGAAGCATTTGAGTTCATTCGTTAGGAATATCCAATATTCATCGTGCACACATGTCATGTTTGTATGCTTTGATTTTCCTATTGAATTTTGATCACACCCATTCTTTTACGCTATCACCGGCTTGGTTGTTTTATGTTCATTCATGGTGTGATTTTATGCCTTGTGACATCCCGGTACTTGATTGCTTGATTTATTCTCTCATTTGTCTATTTGGGGACATCATAAAAAGGGGGAGAATGAATTATCTGATTATGGGGGAGTTTTTGAAATTCTGAGAATATCATCTTACATTGATATATATGCTTATGTTTATCTCATTTCAAAACTCGATACGTCACTTGGTATTTTGCTTTATCTCATGTGTGTAGGCACTATCTTGATGATCTCTGAATTGCACACCCTGATGAGAAAAGCTTTGAGATTCCTGAAGATTTGAAGAACAAACGATGTAGTCTTATTCATATGTATCTTTCCAGTTTTGGGTTCATGGAAGGGTAGATTTGTATAGGCAGTTGTGAATTGATAATTCGGATTTTTTATGTATGTACCGGCATAGACATAGGGGGAGATTTGTAAGGACATTTTTGTCATGTCCGTTATCTTACAGTTTTGTATGTCGTACGCCGTTACATTTGGCACGTTTCTACATGATCACATATGACGGCCTCAATCCGAATTCTAGGAATCAAGCATCCTGCATCTCCATCATGTGTTTTTCATCAGCCTCAATGACTTCACGTTCCATGCTTTTAGGGACTATATGCCTAGTGGTACGCAAGAGAAGTCAAAACAGTGAAAAAGGCTCGATATGAAAGTTCAAGGGCAATTCGGTAATTGTACATCCACCATCCGGAGGATAGGTCAACTGGAAAGTTGAAGAGCTTGCCGCAACAAAGATACTGGAAGAAACGGCATCTCATTCCGAGCTACGGTGAAGAAGATATGGCCCTTTAAAGATGGAGAGATTTCCTTGAAGGAATCTGGTTCCTGAGGACCGGACCGATCCGGACCAGATAAAAGAACCGATCCGGTTCACCGGACCGATCCGGATAAAGGGACCGGACCGATCCGATTGCTGAAGCTAAGTCCAGTACACCCGGATCCATAACGAACCGATGAAGACAAAAGTTCCGGACCGATCCGATGCCAACCAGACCGATCCGGTTTCAGAAAAAGAACCGATCCGACTTACCCGGACCGATCCGCCTAATCGACCGGACCGATCCGGCGAGGATAATCACTGCCAGATCGTGCAGCCGATTTTGAAGGGTTTCGATCCCTTATTTAAATCACGATCAGCAGTTGGTTTTCTTAAGACTTATACACGATTTTCAGAGCATATCAACCCTAAAGTCTTCACCTATTGAGTCCTATGATTCTAGGTTTTTAGATTCACACATCTTCCGTATCTTTGTGAATCAAATTTGGTAACCCAAAGAACACCATTGATGTTGTTCAACCCTTTGTGAAGTGGACCGTTTCTTCCTCTTCATTGCAGCCCTACTGGACAGGGATAGTTCCAGCCGCAAGCCCTTCTGGAAAGGGATTTTCTTCCAGCCGCGACTACAGAATCCGATACCCGAGGGTAATTCTTAGTCAACCTGTATTTCATTGTAATCCGATTGTAAACCGTATTTTACAAATTATAGTGATATACAAATGGTTTTGCCCCTGTGGGGGATTTTTCCTTAAACTTTGTGTGTTGAATAATTCTTGCATGATTTCATATTGTTTCAATCACACCTAGTTGCATGCTTAGGGTTAATTTGGGTTAAAAGGCATTTATTATATTGTTTCCTTATTTGAACGCAAGCGCCAACTCTTTCACCAACGATGCACAACATAACGTGTGAATTTCGTGTATAGTATTTCCCCCCTAGAAAACTCCATAACGGCTAGAAATTTTACCCTCTTTTATTTTTAAGGGCTTTAATGTAATTTTATTTTTGTAACATGATGCTAACCGATCTAGGGTGTTGCTTGGTGAGATCCAACAAGAAGAATATAATGACCATTTATTTTATTTTAATACATATGCCTAATCTTCCTCTCAATTTTTGACAATAGATAAGGTTTAGTAGGTATGCGTAAGCTTTGCCCATGAACTTGTAAATATCCAACTTGTCCCAAGATAAGTCATTTCCTTCTTGATGTGACATTGTTTATTTGTTTCTTTGATAGTTTGTCATCATTGATGTATTCATTAAGAAAGATGACAAAGTGATGCTTAAGATATAATTACAAATTGTGCTTGTCGAGGTTGAAGACAGTCACATAATTATATCTTACTACCTAACCAGGTCTAGATCTTCTCATCCTTTCCACAAGAAGGATGTGGAACAAGTGTTCTATCACTATGGGTCAATGATAAAAAAGTGCTAAATACTTTCGTTTTTTATTCTTTCCAATAGCGTTAGATATATATTACAGAGGTGCGTGGCCACTCCTCCAAACTTTAAGATGCAATGGATGTTATCACCATCATAATTTATTTTTGAATTATTTATAGTTGGAAGTGCATTAATACTTAATATTTGGAGGTTAAAATATGTTAATTTACAATATTTACTTTTGAGTGTTCTTTGCGACGAAACCGTCAATTAATTGTTTGACTTTAATTTTTACGAGTCAAAAGACTGTTTTACACGCATTTAATATATTTATTTACTATATATATATATATATATATATATATTCAAATACATCAAAATGTATATTTCTTTATAAAATAATTTAAAAACTCTTTTTTATAAATAAAAATTTACAAAATTAAATTTGTTTCTTTAATTTACCCTTTTAAAAAAAAAGTCAATAAATTTTTAATAAAATAATTTATTTACATATAAAAGTTTTTTGAATAACGGTTTCTTAAATAATTTTTTTTAAAACAACTCCTTTTTAAATATTTTTTCAATAACTATTCTTTAATAACCGTTTTTATTTAAAATTGTAAAAAATGGTATTAATTAAAAAAAAGTAAAACAACCATTTTAATTAAAAAAAAGTTTTAATTAACAGTTTCACTTTAAAAACTCTCATGATTAAAAAAATAGTTTTAAATTTCTTTTTTTTAAATAAAACATGTTCAATAACATTTTCTTAATTCTAATTCAGTTATTCAAGTTATTAAACGTGTTAAATAAAGTTTTTCTTATTCCTGTTTTTTCATTAAAGAAACGATTTTAATTAAAAACCTTTTTTTAATAAAAAAAATGTTTAAAGAACGTGTCATAAAACTGTATTAACATGTATTTAAAATATGTTTTAATTAAAATGGGTTTTAAATATAATTAAATGTTTTAAAAAAGTATTTTTTAAAATAGTTAAAAAATGTTATTTTTAAAACAATAAAAATAGTTTTAGTTTAATGTAATTAACTAATTTAAAATTAACATTTTTTAAACGATTAATTATATTTAAAAAAGGTTTAATTAAGACAATTTTAATTAAATATAATTAACTATTAACAAATGTTGTTTTTAAATTAGTTAATTATATTTAAGTAAATTTTTTTATTTAAAACATGTCTTAAATTCACGTTAATACGGTTTTAAAAACATTATTTAAAACTTCTTTCAAAAACTTTTTTTTAATTAAAACACTTTTTAGCATGTTTTTTAAAATAGTTAAAAAATATTTTTTTTTAAATATTCAAAATTTTAAAATTAACTTTTGTTTTCAATATTTTAAAAAGGAGAATTTTAAAACAGTTAATTAAATTTAAAACTGTTTTAAATTATTTTTTTAATATAATTAATTATATTTAAGTAAAATTGTATTGATTAAAGCCTATTTTAAATATAATCAAATATTTTTAAAGTGTTATTTTAAAAAAATTAAAAAATAATGTTTTTAAAATAGTAATTTTAAAATATTTTTAAAATTTTATTTTTGAAATATTTAAAAAATATATATTTTAAAACAATTATTTTTAATGTTTTAAAAATAACATTTTTTTAAATATTTTAAAAATAATATTTTTAGAATAGTTTAATTATAACTAAATCTTGTTTTTATTGAAATCCTGCTTTAAATACACGTTAATACGGTTTTAAAAAAATTTATTTGATTTTTTAATTAAAACAATTTTTTAATAAAAAGATATAAAAGTAACTTTATTTAACATGTTTTATAAGTGGAATAAAATAGTAGAATTAAAAAATGTTATTGAACACGTCTTAATTAAGAAAATTTTAATTAAACCTCTCATTGTTTTTACTTAAAAAATGTTTTTTAATAAAAATATTTATTTAGCTTAAACTATTAATTAAAACAATTTTTAATTAAAATGGCTCTTTACTTTATTTTAATTAATACCATTTTTATGGTTTTAAATAAAAAATAATAATTTAATATATAGTTATTGGAAAAGTATTTTAAAAAAATTGTACTAAAAAATGGTTATTAATAAAACGATTATTTTTAAAAAAAAGTCGTCACTAAAAAAATTGATAATTTAAAAAAAACTATTTTATAAAAAAAAGATATTTAAAAAATGTTATTTTAAAGACGGTTAATTAAAAAATAAATTAATTTTTTACTTTTTTATTTATAAAAAAAGAGTTTTAAAATTATTTTATAAAGAAATATACATTTTAATATATTGGAAATATAGGATGTGTGTGTGTGTATATATATATATATATATATATATATATATATATATATATAATGTGGATAAGTATATTAAATAGCAGCAAAATGATATTTTAACTCATAAAAAAACAGAATTCAACGATCAACTGACGGTTTCCATCAGAACCGGCACCCAAATAGAAATATTGTAAACTAGCGCACTCCAAAGCACTAATATGAAGAACTACTGTACCCCAAACTCAAAATGACCCTTTATTTTTTTTACAAATCTTTGCCACAATGTAGAGGTCTATTTGCTCGCTAACTTAGTTTATCACACTAGTGGGTTTGAAATTCAAGTTTAATGCCATAAAATTAGACTTTTATTCTTAATGATAAACAGTAATATAAAAACTATGTAATATTTTTTTACGTATGATGATATATCACACTAGTCAGTAGTAGCTCTCATTAGCGATAAATTAAGAGAAAGTAAACTTAGATAGTACGGACATGTGTTGCGTAGACCTGTAAATGCACCTATAACAAGAGGAAGACTATTGAATATAGAAGGTAAAAGAGAGGGGCCGCCCTAATCTATAGTGATGATGATGATGATGATGATGATATATAATGTTTACAAGCCAAATAAGAATAAATATCAAAGAGAGTAATGGAATCACACACACAATGCAAGATGTTTATGGCTCGGCAATGAGCTTACATAGATAGAGTTTAAGGTTTATTGTTTATTAATTTATAGATGTGGGCAACAAAGTTATATTACTACTCGATTGTACAATATAACATGCATTTTTAAAAAGGGAGCGAGCAATTATAATTATAGCGATGCTTAGTAGAGTCCTAATCGTCGCCAATAGCTTTTCCTTAAATTTCGAACCAAATCGTTTTCAATTTTAGTCGTTTTGAGTGATGGAGACGTAGGTGTCTTCTATGGATTATAATCTTTAATAACTTGGAGTGCATGAAGCCTGGACACTCGTGCGGAGCACGTGCCAGTGTAATAATGGTCCACATAATTGTTCCCAAAACTCAGGGTCACTTTGAGGTCGTTGGACTTTGTTGTATCTAGGTCGGCTGTTAATTCTAATAAATCTTCACAATTAAGGGAATAACAATATTCCTTCCTTAGAGGTGATTGCTTCCTGGAATGTTTGTTGGTTGGTCGGAGGGTAATTTGATAAATGCTCGAAAAACTGAAGGATTTATTCCTGTTAAATACCCCAAGGGCGCGATGGTAAATAGATCATCTTTTATTTGCGGTGAATTATTGCTTCGATAACCTTTATACATTCACGTAATCATTATGATTTTGGAGAATCGTGAGGGCATTTCTCATCACAAAATAGCGGTTTTCATTCTTTTTCTCATTTTTTTTGTTCATTTCAAAAACCTTTAAACCTTCAAATGAGAGCTTATCTCTCTTCATTTCAATCATTTTTCTGCACTAATGCACTTTTTTTAATCTTTTATTGAGTTATCGTCTTTAACCATAATGTACTTTATCGATGAAATCACCGTGGAAAAATTCAAATTTGTCCATCAAATCCCCTAATGGGTATTTGTCGGATTAATTGAGGGGGCCCTGTGACCTTTGCACCCTTTCTAAAGGTCATTGGTTGTCTTTAATCTTTATCGTTGAATGTGGGGTTATTTTTTTCCCAAATTACTTATTTTTGGAGTTTTGCCAATATTTTAATGTGGTCCCACCACATATCGTTCCAAGTATATAGAGGATCCTTAATGGGGTCCACTGCATTAACGATTTGTATGGGACCCACTATGGTATTACTCATGTAGTGTTACCAATGGGCAACAACCAATTAGAATATCCATTACATGCAGACAGGGGTGGCTAATGTAACACCCCGCCTAAAATAATAACGGGTGGCCAGCCCTATATTATATTAAATCAGGAGTTGCAGATGGTCCAGTCTCAACATCAACTGTCGGTATTATATAATATATGACTAACTACCCGATATCATCTAGGCGAGATGTTAAAATTAAATAAAATGTGCAAAAGATAACCCACTAACACTACTAAAAAAAATGAAAGATGCATGCAAGAACTAAGATAAATGAAATGCTAGAATAAAAATGAAATAAATAACTACCACATAATATATTACAAAAAGTAGACCCGAATAAGCTGTCGGGTCACAGCCAATACAATAACTGGAATGGAATAAATATAAACATCTATAAATATCCCTTGGGTACAAACACGATATACAATGAATCCTACCTAGATTTTTTTTAAAATTAGGAAGCGACTACCATCAAATTCCCGCAACAATCCGCACCTGTCACGGCTCCCAAGACTCTGGACAGAAGGTCATCCGGCATCCATGCGGTAGGATACATGTAGTAATATATATATATATACAGGCAGGAGAGAAAAGTAAACGGGTCAGAGCCCGAGTTGTGAAAAATATTTAGCAAGTGTGTTAAACGTGCATAATAAATATCGGTGCACTTATTTCATAATTAAAGTGGAACCGCACTCTCGTGGAACCCCAACTCACCTCTCATCTAAAGGCGCGCACCTATTCGCGTCCTCAATTTTTAGTTAAATTACCCCCATTTATTAGGACAACCTAACTTATCATAGGCCTAGCCTATACCCACGAGATCTACCTTCCTATCATACCCCAAGAATCCACCCCCTTTTTAACCACAGTTAAGTATTTATTTTCAATCATATGCGCCTTATTAGGTTTAGTGGATTCCGGTTTATACTTTAACCATTTATAATTTAATAAGTTACCCAATATGCATTTGGGTTGAAGCATATGATTTAAATTTCTAATTAATAAGCATGCAAAATTATTATTGACACAACTTCCCTCCAATTTAAACGCTGCGCTGCGTTTCGTGCATGGGGTGTCTCGCAAAGAGAAATCCAAACAAGGAACCACCTCGTTAAACTACTCCATGTCAACGTCGATCCTGGAGATCCATTATGCCACACATAAATATCGATAGAACTTCTCTCTACTCTCAACAATGTACTACATTTCGTGCGTGGGGTGTCTCGCAAAGTGAAATCCAAACAAGGAACCACCCCGTTACACTACTCCTGGAAAATGTCGATCATAGAGATCCATAAAATGCCATATATACAATATAATACTACCACTACTACTAAAACTCCAATAATATCCTTGGGATGATGTAATCGAAATATTCCTTAAATGCGATACATCAACCCCCATCAATCTAGTACACCATAATCATCCAAGATGTACACTACAAAGATTCTATATCCTTTCATCTATAGGATATATATATATATATATATATATATACACCATCATCATCCATACCAATGACCAAGAGTACATATCATATCTGATGTACAATGGTCATGCACAAATAATATACCCGGCTATATGTATCGTCGATAAAATTGCATTATGCATCATCTTCCCAGTGCCCGGCTCACGTAGCAATACTGGGGCCACCATAGTGGGATTAAACGACACCCATCTCGTGGTAAACACACGCACACGACGTCCCGGGAAGCGGTCATAGCTCCAAACCGACAATGAGACGAAACATACCCACCGCGCCTCATCCCACAAATATAAATCATATAATAACGCACGGGACGACTATGACCTGGGGAATATCCACACCCTGCTTTTTTAGCCAGGATGCTCACCCTCTACGCGCGCAACTTCCTAATGATAGCATGAGCGGGGTATGCTTAACTGCATAAGTATATATATCACTCACATGCACAATATATATACATCCATATGATCCAATCATATAATTAAACATTAAACCATCAGATACGGTTTAAATATCCATACCATGTATGTCCACAACATAAATATATCCATATATTCATATTTATATAGATATATATACAAATATATTCACATATCCATATATATATATATATATATACAAACTAATTCTCGTTTATATGTATAAGATATATACTCTCGGCTATAAATATATACTCCTCAATATACAAGCCGTCACCACAACTCGCTAAATTTACCCCGATATGTGAATACAATCCCTCACTTGAAACATATTCAATCATTTTTCCTATGATGAATAGTCTCCCAAACAACATGCGGACATATATATATATATATATATATATATATATATATATATATATATATCCAACATTAGGGTTATCACCTAGAGTTTAGTGTAGGAAACCATCACTACACATACCATCTATATCCGAGAGCACATTAAAGAATCTAGTAATCATTTATCGGTATACACATAACTAATAGTCTATAAGCCTCAAGCTCAATCTTACCTTCATCAAATAATCCCATTTTTTAGGGAAAATACCCGTTGTAAATCACACATAGACAAACAACATCCACCCCGACTAGATTTTACACACTCTACTCTAGTTGGTAATATGATCCCATCGCTCTCGATTTCGACTACGGTTCAGTCACTTTTGTGAATACCCTAGTCTAAGATCTCTCGGATTTATTTCTTAAATTTTTATCATTACTAAGGGTATGCAACTATACTCTTCGATTTGACCCCAAATTGTATCTTAATAATATCCTATACTTATAAGGATTTGACATAGAGGTTGGCCTAGAATTTCACAACATACCCTCGCAATTCTCTCTAAGAGTTCTTGGCCTCACATCACATCTATGCTTACTTTTAATCTACAATTAGGATCCTCAATCCCAAAAAGGTTTCCCCACAATCTCTATACACAACTCCAAATACATACATGGATACATTTATCCCAAATTACCCTAAGGAGTCCCCAAAATCCTAATATGTGAGAAACTCCTTATATGTATCCAAGAACATATCTCTTACATCATAAGAGAAGGACCACAAATCAATAAATCCAACCAAAAAGGGTTTGACATCACTATGGAGAAAATTACACAAAATGCCCTGTTTCCGAATCGATTCGGCTCAAACGAATCGATTCGGCCCCAACAGCGAATCGATTCGGCCCATCCGAATCGATTCGGTCCAAAAGGACCTGTGAGTCTGCTACATACCGAATCGATTCGCTAGGGGTGAATCGATTCGGCCCTAAAGACCTGAGGCTTCTGTAACATAGCGAATCGATTCGCGAGGGGCGAATCGATTCGGCTTGTGCAGCAAGCCACGAAAATGGCTGATTTTTCCAAAGCCTAATTTCTCAAAAATTCAATTTATGCCTTTTCTAACCCTTAATCTTCAACCTCAACATGATTTCAACATCAAATTCATCCTTTATCTAATCTCATCAATTTATATCCCTTAAACCCAATTATAATCTTAAATTTCAAGATTTAAACCAAAATTTAGGTTTTGATGCTTATACCCAAAAACCATTTCTTTAACCCACAAATTATGAAATAAAATACACAAATGACTTATTTAGCAAGATTAAACACTTTCCTCGATTTTGTAGAGGTTGAATCATCCACGGAGTCGCGTTTGGGCCGGAATCTCCAAGCTTTCTTCCTCTCTTTCTTCTTTTCTCCTTCTTTCTTTCTTCCCTTTTCTTTCTCTCTTCCTCTAATTGAGAGCTTAATCCGTAAGCCTCTTAAACCTTAAAACAAAAGTCCCAAATTTAAATGTTAATACACACTTTAAATGACTCGTTTACTCTAATTCGAGTCAAACTGACTTAAAATATTCCGGAGCCGAAATAAAACCCAATGACAGTCATTTTGATTATCTCGACCCTTCCGGGATATATGGTACACTCAAAATCATCATCCGGAATACTTTAAAATATTCTCTATTTTTGGGCTTAAATTTCCCAATTTTAGAATTCTCGAATCTAATTAAATTTTATTTTCCCAAAATTTAATTTCTCAGTCTCCAAAAATCATGGGGTGTTACAATCTTCCCCCCTTATAAAAATTTCGTCCGCGAAATTTAAAATACACATAGGACCTCAATATCATCTAGTCCTAAAATCAACTCTTAGGATCACTATACCGATCCTTCCTGGTTCTCATGTCGAACCATAAAGATTTTTAAAACAAATAACTACCCCGGGGCGCCCATACACCCCGTATCCGAGTTTCCACTCGTAGAATTATAATCCGGCTCCATTAGCCTCCAATTGTAACATAACCCTCGGCATTATAATCTACAACAACATATTAAATATATATAAGTTTGAAAATTCCCAATGGTTGAACTCTCCTCAATTCGTGACACTAGCGGGTAGGTCTCGTAAGAGAAATCCAAACAAGGAACCCTCCCAATACACTACTGTGTAGCTAGGTCGGGAATTGAGATTAGTTGAATCAAGGCTAAAGTTTTATAAAAAGATTTTCATATTTTAGATACTACCCGAGGGCCTATACAACAATACAATATAATTTATATTCCGCGTCTTTCGACGCGCCAAACAAACACCTTATGTTTAAAACACAAGTCCTCAACACATACAACACTTCTAACCACTACCTAGTTCTCAAAACTAGCACAACTATGAGCTAAATTCTCCGCATAAAATAAATCCACTAAACTCTGAACCTCTCAGTTATGAAATTCCTCTACATCACATCAACACCTTTCCATAAACTAAGTCATTCCCTCAATGAACCAATAACCCTTACAATTTACATTCCCCCAAAATCATTAGAGCCACTCTCTACTAGCTCCTTATAGGACGTTTTACTATTCCAGAAGATATCGCATAAAGACCACACTTGCCCACTCCTTCTCAAGGCCTAATTCTCCTCAAAGAATTTTCTTCCTCATAAATCCTTCCTAACAATTTTGAAGGACAAAACGCAATGGTGACTGCCAAAAACTCCCTCGATTCTACACAACGAACTGAGTCTCCAAATTCATTCTCCCTCATCCTAGAAGGCGATACTCCCGATATTGGGACAACTCCACACATTTCACGTCAGGGAAAAGTCACCAACACCAGGCTTCCTAACAAAGGTTAACGGGTTTCTCAACCTAAACCCCCTTAGGACTACTCTACATACCTCTCCTCGGACTTTCCTTACTAATCCCAAGATTCGCCATTCGAGTAAATTTTCCATTCTTACTCAACCGCGGATAAATCATCGCGAACAACTGCTAGAAATCTCCTCAATATATCCTCCGAAATCGGGGAAAACAAATACCCCCGATTAAAGCGTACCCAAAATATGCTATGGGTATTGTACTTCTAATCCTATCCTTTCCTAGACGACAAAATCTAGGCGACGTCTGAAACGAAACAAGAGCAATTGTTATCAAAACGGAAATCAAGTGAATATACTTCACAGAAGAAAACAACACAGTGAACACAACAGTCCTAATTGTAGGGCTTTATGTCAAGATCGTTAACGGAAGAATGCAGAAAACTCGCACAGATCCAAAGGACTCTAGAACCTGATGCTCTGATACCATGTGTAACACCCCGCCTAAAATAATAACGGGTGGCCAACCCTATATTATATTAAATCAGGAGTTTCAGATGGTCCAGTCTCAACATCAACTGTCGGTACTATATAATATAGGACTAACTACCCGATATCATCTAGGCGAGATGTTAAAATTAAATAAAATGTGCAAAAGATAACCCACTAACACTAGTAAAAAAAATGAAAGATGCA
Source organism: Sambucus nigra (assembly GCA_949130495.1). Classification (NCBI taxonomy): domain Eukaryota; kingdom Viridiplantae; phylum Streptophyta; class Magnoliopsida; order Dipsacales; family Adoxaceae; genus Sambucus; species Sambucus nigra. Next base: position 343,002,597 of record OX422220.1, on the reverse strand, counting down.
TGCAAGAACTAAGATAAATGAAATGCTAGAATAAAAATGAAATAATTAACTACCACATAATATACTACAAAAAGTAGACTCGAATAAGCTGTCGGGTCATAGCCAATACAATAACTGGAATGGAATAAATATAAACATCTATAAATATCCCTTGGGTACAAACCCGATATACAATGAATCCTACCTAGATTTTTTTTTAAATTAGGAAGCGACTACCATCAAATTCCCGCAACAGTCCGCACCTGTCACGACTCCCAAGACTCTGGACAGAAGGTCATCCGGCATCCATGCGGTAGGATACCTGTAGTAATATATATATATATATACAGGCATGAGAGAAAAGTAAACGGGTCAGAGCCCGAGTTGTGAAAAATATATAGAAAGTGTATTAACCGTGCATAATAAATATCGGTGCACTTATTTCATAATTAAAGTGGAATCGCACTCTCGTGGAACCCCAACTCACCTCTCATCTAAAGGCGCGCACCTATTCGCGTCCTCAAATTTTAGTTAAATTACCCCTATTTATTAGGACAACCTAACTTATCATAGGCCTAGCCTATACCCACGAGATCTACCTTCCTATCATACCCCAAGAATCCACCCCCTTTTTAACCACAGTTAAGTATTTATTTTCAATCACATGTGCCTTATTAGGCTTAGTGGATTCCGGTTTATACTTTAACCATTTATAATTTAATAAGTTACCCAATATGCATTTGGGTTGAAGCATATGATTTAAATTTCTAATTAATAAGCATGCAAAATTATTATTGACACAACTTCCCTCCAATTTCAACGCTGCGCTGCGTTTCGTGCGTGGGGAGTCTCGCAAAGCGAAATCCAAACAAGGAACCACCCCGTTACACTACTCCATGTCAACGTCGATCCTAGAGATCCATTATGCCACACATAAATATCGATAGAACTTCTCTCTACTCTCAACAATGTACTACATTTCGTGCGTGGGGTGTCTCGCAAAGCGAAATCCAAACAAGGAACCACCCCGTTACACTACTCCTGGATAATTTCGATCCTAGAGATCCATAAAATGCCATATATACAATATAATACTACCACTACTACTAGAACTCCAATAATATCCTTGGGATGATGTACTCGAAATATTCCTTAAATGCGATACATCAACCCCCATCAATCTAGTACACCATAATCATCCAAGATGTACACTACAAAGATTCTATATCCTTTCATCTATAGGATATATATATATATATATATATATATATATATATATATACCATCATCATCCATACCCATGACCAAGAGTACATATCATATCTGATGTACAATGGCCATGCACAAATAATATACCCGGCTATATGTATCGCCGATTAAACTGCATCATGCATCATCTTCCCAGTGCCCGGCTCACGTAGCAATACTGGGGCCACAATGGTGGGATTAAACGACACCCATATCGTGGTAAACACACGCACACGACATCCCGGGAAGCGGTTATAGCTCCAAACCGGCAATGAGACGAAACATACCCACCACGTCTCATCCCAAAAATATAAATCATATAATAACACACGGGACGACTATGACCTGGGGAATATCCACACCCTGCTTTTCTAGCCAGGATGCTCACCCTCTACGCGCGCAACTTCCCAATTATAGCATGAGCGGGGTATGCTTAACCGCATAAGTATATATATCATTCACATGCACAATATATATACATCCATATGATCCAATCATATAATTAAACATTAAACCATCAAATACGGTTTAAATATCCATACCATGTATGTCCACAACATAAATATATCCATATATTCATATTTATATAGATATATTTACAAATATATTCACATATCCATATATCTATATATATACAAACTAATTCTCGTTCATATGTATAAGATATATACTCTCGACTACAAATATATACTCCTCAATATACAAGCCGTCACCACAACTCGCTTAATTTACCCCGATATGTGAATACAATCCCTCACTTGAAACATATTCAATCATTTTTCCTATGATGACTAGTCTCCCAAATGTAAGGACAATTTGTCCATCAATTATTGGGTATGTCATACGCCGTTACACAGTTGAAGAATTTCCGGAATCATACAGTCAAACGAATCCGAATATCAAAACAAGAGGAGGAATCAAAGTCTGACAGTCCGGACCTGTCCGCCCAGGAAAAAGAACCGGTCCGCCTCAGACCCGGACCGGTCCGCCTCAGACCCGGACCGGTCCGCCTGCTGAAAGCCAGTATACCCCGGATCGCAAGCAAATCGAAGAAGCCAAATATAAAAAGAACCGGTCCGCCTACCCGGACCGATCCGCCTCAGACCCTGACCGGTCCGCTTGGGATAATCTTCAGAAGATCGTGGTGAGATTTTCTAGGCTAAACGTTTCCTTTATAAACCCACTACAGGAAGTGGTTTTCCAAGACTTCCATACACGACTTTCAGAGTACAAGAAACTCTAAGTCTTCACCTATTGAGTATCATACTCTAGGTTATTGATTCACACAAATTTCCAAACACTTGTGAATCACTTTGCAACCCAAGAATGCACTTTTGTTGTTCAACCCTTGTGAAGAAGACCGCTCTTCTTCTTCATTGCTTCCCTACTGGAAAGGGATATCTCCAGTCGCCGACTACAGAATCCGATACTTGAGGGTAATTCTTAGTCACTTGTATTTTCATTGTAATCCGAAATTGTACGATACAATATTATAATGGAAATAAATGGTTTTGACCCTTTGGGGGACTTTTCCTCACAAGCATGTGTTTGAATGTTCTTGCTTAGTTCATTATCTTATTCAATCACGTATAGTTGCATGTTTAAGGTTTGTTTGGATTAAAAGGTGTTTAATATATAATTCCCTCATTTGAACGCAAGTGCATATACTCTCTCAAATTGGTATCAGAGCAGGTTACGCTAATCTATCGCGTATTCCTATTTCCGCAAAATTTTTCTAAGATATCAATTTTCTAAAAATTGATTTTTAAAAAAGTGCGTGTTCAAATGGAGAAATCATATAATAAATTGTCTGTTTTTGACGGGATAAATTATGCATATTGGAAAGCCCGCATGAGGTCGGCTTTAAAAGCCATAGATGAAAGGGTTTGGATTTTAGTTGAAAGAGGGTGGACACCTCCCTCCATCACTGTGGAAAACGTGACTAATTTAAAACCTGTCACTTCCTGGACTGAAGATGAATTTAGATGGTCTTCTTTTAACTCTAAAGGTTTAAGTGCTATTTTCGGTTCCATCACTCCCGATGAGTTCCGACGTATCATGACGTGCACCACGTCAAAGGAGGCATGGGATGTTTTACAACTTACCCATGAAGGAACCAATGCAGTAAAAGAGTCTAAATTGCAAAATTTAACTACTCAATTTGAAACCATCACCATGCATGAATCTGAATGTTTTGATGACTTTTATGCTAGACTATCTGACATTGTTAACATTAGCTTTAATCTTGGTGAACATATTCCTAATGCTAAAGTTGTTAAAAAGATTCTACGTTCCCTTCCTAAGCATTTTATTCCTAAATTCACTGTGCTAAATTCTATGGGAAATTTAAATACGCTAAAATTGGAAGAACTTGTAGGAGATTTGCAAACCTATGAAATTGACATGTTTCCTAAATCTGTCAAACCCAAAGATAAAGGAATTGCACTTAATGCCAAAGAGAGAAAAAGTGAGGGGTCTGGAAGAACGAGTGTTGAGTCATCTAGAAAAAAAGAGATAGTAATATATGATTCTGAGTGTGAGTTTGACTTAGATGACTTGGCCTTATTTGCTAAAAACTTTAAGAAAATTCTTAAAATTAAGAAAAATGGGAATTTCAAAGATAAAAAGAAATTTCAAAAAAATAAGTTTGAGAAGAAAAATTTTAAAGACCCTCCTAAGAAAGATAGTGACAGATGCTTTGAATGCGACGGTAAGGGCCACAGAGCGTTTGAGTGTGCTATACGTCTGAATAGAGAAAAGGGAAAAGCTGTCCTAAATGCTACCCTTAGTGACGATAGTGAGGTCGAGTCGGTGGACTCGGGAGATGAGTCACCGCATGAGCGTAACTTCACCGCGTTCATGGCTAGTCATGTGAGTACTTCTAGTGCACCTCATGACATTGAGGATGCTGATTCACAGGGACACCTCGACAGTGAGAGTGATGTGAGTGAGGGGGAGGATGCCGCAAGTGAGAGCGAGAGTAATCTACAACGCGCCTACACTGAGTTAGATAATGAATCATTCAAAACTAAAAAGCAAAACAAATCACTAGTTCTTAAGATCACCGCGTTAGAAGAAGATCTAGAAGAAGCGAGAGAGAGAGAGAGAGTCCTCCACCTACACCGCTATGAGAGAGAGAGAGTCTACCTGTGTTAAGAAAGAGAGTAGTTTTGAGAAAGAAAAAGCGGACTTGACTAAACAAGTGGCTAGTCTTACGAGTGAGCTCCATACCTCCCCGGAGTCTCGGAAGAAACTTGAAGCCCATGTTGCCCAGTTTACTCATGACCTTGAGAGAGCTCGGAAAGTCAAGGTACAAATCGAGGACAGATCTGGAAAGATGGGAAAGATGCTCCTCGGTCCCGCTTTAGGTTTTGGTGATAGGAAGGGAATTGGTTTTGATGGTACCTCCACGTCCCAAATTTCACCTGGACCAATTCCTGAGTACACCATGACTCCATATGGCCATCATCAAAAGCCAAGAAGGAGAGTTCGACCAAGAAAAGCAAACCGAGGTCCGCCTAATACTGTGATTTTTTGCTCCCATTGCAAAAGAAATGGCCATCTCAGGGAGTTTTGCTATAATTTGGGTTGAACACGTCATACTAGTGCTCCACCACGTCATATTGATGAGTTTTCTCGTCTGAGAAAGCGTGTTGAGTCTTTAGCCGCCACATCACAGAGTTTGATGGAGGAATTCCGACGGATGTCTTTTTTGCCTGTAAATGCTTCTCACATTTCGACTAAAACCAACAACAACAAGGGTAAACAAAAGGTTACCACTTCTTGGGTGCCTAAGAAAGATAAGAAAACTCTTGTTGTTCATGTTGCTCTCAAAGCACATAATTCCTCTCGGTGATATTTTGATAGTGGATGCTCCAGATATATGACAGGTGATGTCTCATTGTTTACCCACCTTGAGGATTATGAGGATGGTAAAGTCACCTTTGGAGATGGGAGCAAATCTAGCATTGTAGGACGAGGTACTGTAGAGTTACCAGGATTTCCTAAGCTAGAAAATGTGTTGTACGTCAAAGGTTTGAAAGCAAACCTTCTCAGCATTAGCCAGCTGTGCGACGATGACTTTGCAGTAAAGTTTGACCAGGAAGCTTATAAGGTCTATAATCAAGCCGGGAAACTTTTAGTGAAAGGGGTGAGGACAGAGGATAACTTCTATGGGACTGAGCCCACATCCTCACTTGTTTGCAACAGCGCCACGATCACTCCTATGGATCTGTGGCTCCAACGTCTAGGTCACGTGAATATTAGCGACCTATCCCATTTAGCTAAAAAGGACCTAGTACGTGGCTTACCATCACTTGGAAAGTCAACTTCCATGGTTTGTGGACCCTGTCAGTTGGGAAAGCAAATCCGTAGACCACATAGGAAGTTGCACTCCATTACCACCTCCCGTGTTCTTGAGTTGATTCACATGGATCTTATGGGTCCTACTCGTACGGAGAGTATAGGTGGTAAAAGATACATTATCGTGATGGTGGACGATTTCTCTAGATATTCGATTATAGGTTTTCTGAGAGAGAAATCCGATGCTGTAGAATTTTTAACGACCAAGTACCGTGTCCTGCAAAATCAACATGGTGTCACTATTAACAGGATGCGTAGTGACAATGGCACTGAATTCACAGAAGCAAAGGTAGATCTTTACTGTGATAGCCTTGGGATCAAACATGAGTTTTCTACTGTGAGAACTCCTCAGCAAAATGGTATTATTGAGATAAAGAATACAACGATCCAGGAAATGGCTAGGTCTATGCTTCCAGGTCATAAAGTGTCTAGGAGATTTTGGGGAGAGGCAGTGTCTACTGCATGCCACACGGTGAATAGGGTTTATTTGCGTCCACACACACTTCAGACACCTTATGAATTCTGGACTCACAAGAAGCCAAACCTGGCATATTTCTGTGTTTTTGGGAGTAAATGATACATCCTACGGGATAGAGAGCAACTAGGAAGGTTTGACTCCCGGAGTGACGAGGGAATTTTGCTTGGATATTCATCGAATAGCAGAGCGTACCGAGTTTTTAACCTGAAGAGATCTAAGGTTATGGAATCAATAAACGTCACCGTGCAAGAAGATGAACCTTCAACGTCTATTGATCCTAACCTACAATGTGAGGATGAGGACTTCTCTGGGAATGACTTTCCTGTCCCTCACTCACACCCTGTGGACCCTATTCCTGTCTTAGGGGACACACCTGCTTGGGTTCGCAAGAGTTATGACCCTTCTTCCATTGTTGGTGATCCCACTCTTGGGGTCAAGACTCGTGCTTAACTAGAGAACGTCGTTAGCCACTTTTGCTACATGTCCAATGTCGAGCCCAAGAATCATAAAGAAGCACTCAAGGATGAACACTGGATATCTGCTATATAGGAAGAGTTGCTTCAGTTTAAAAAGAATAATGTCTGGGAACTTGTCCCCCGACCTAGTTAGATAAATGTGATAGGTACCAGATGGATATTCAAGAATAAAATGAATGAAAATGGTACCATAATCCGAAACAAAGTTAGGTTGGTCGCTCAAGGCTACACACAGATAGAGGGTGTAGACTTTGGGGAGACATTTGCTCCTGTTGCGAAGCTTGAGTCCGTCCGCTTACTACTCGCCATCGCATGTCATCCTCACTTCTAGTTATATCAGATGGATGTCAAGAGTGCCTTTCTGAATGGCATTCTACAGGAGGAGGTTTTTGTGGAACAACCAAAAGGGTTTGAAGACCCTAAGCATTCGGATCACGTCTACTATCTGAGGAAAGCCTTATATGGTTTGAAATAAGTACCCCGTTCTTGGTACGAGAGGCTTACTTCCTATCTCTTAGCCCGTGGCTTCAAGAGAGGGGGAGTTGATATGACGTTGTTTGTCAGGAGAGATGACGGTGCTATTTTGGTTGCCCAGGTCTATGTGGATGACATAGTCTTTGGGTCCACATTCTCCCAGCATGCTCACCACTTTGATGAGGAGATGAAAAGTGAGTTTGAGATGAGCATGGTAGGTGAGCTTACTTTCTTCCTTGGTCTCCAGGTTCGCCAGCTAGAGGATGGGATGTTCATCTACCAATCCAATTATGCTAGCGACCTAGTGAAGAAATTTGGTTTAGACTCCGCTAAGCATGAACGTACACCTATGAGTACTTCTACCAAGATTAGTAAGGACACTTCAGGCAAGGACGTCGAGCAAACCTTATATCGGAGTATGATAGGTAGTCTTCTATACTTGACTGCTAGTTGTCCCGACATAGCCTTTAGTGTTGGAGTCTGTGCACGATATCAGGCATCTTCGAAAGAGTCACACTTACTCGCTCTAAAACGTATTATCAAATACGTTAGTGGGACTCTCACATACGGTATTTGGTATTCCTTTGATACCGATGACAGTTTGTCTTCCTATTCGGATGCCGATTGGGCCGGAGATGTAGATGGTTGTAGGAGCACTTTTGATGGGTGTTTCTTTTTTGGTTCTGCTCTTGTTTCTTTGTTGAGCAATAAGCAAAACTCCATCTCTTTGTCCACTGCGGAGGCTGAGTACATCGCCGCCGGGAGTTGTTGCACGCAACTCTTGTGGATGAAGCAAATATTGGCGGATTACGGGATTTCACAGGACACCATGATCATTTTCTGTGATAACACGAGCGCGATACACATATCCCACAATCCGGTCCTATATTCCAGAACAAAGCACATCAGGTTACGTGAGCACTTCATACATCACTTAGTTGAGGAGAAGGTCGTATCCCTGCGTTTTGTTCACATCCACCATCAGTTAGCTGATATTTTCATGAAACCTTTAGATGCCCTTAAATTTGAGAGTCTTAGGAAGTCTTTGGGGATTTTCACAGTTGACTGAGGAGTTGGTCTATATCTAGAATATGATACTTCTTCTTGATCATATCATATGCTTCCTATTGCTAGTCTGTTTTATATGTACCATCGCTATGTTGTACATATATTTCTTTATTCTTTTGAAAAATCCAAAAAGATTTTCCTTTGAGAAAAATTTTGTGAAAAATATAAAAAGATTTTTGTTTTTGTATATAAATATTTCAGAAAAGACCAAAAAGATTTTGTGTATTTTGCACCTTTTATGGATGAGCATTTTAGATAGCCAAGTCACAACTTCACTTCATATATCCATGTGAATGTTTGATAGAGATTTGAGAGGCTACATCATTTCATCCATGTGATTTACATTGTTTTGGAGTCTTTAAGATGAAATTAGTGATATCTTCCTACATGTTTGACTCCTATATCCTTTATTGCACACATACACGGCTTTATTTGATTATTGCACTTGTCTATCTCATATTGGCTTGAGTGTTTCCATCTCAATTCTGTTTATACAATGTACAATATGCGATAAAACTTGACAAAATTAGAATGCATGTGAAAACCGTTTGGTGAGACTATGTGATTATTTGTATAACGGGGAGGGGCTGCAAAAGGTAATCATCTATCCTTTGCGGAAAATCCACCGTTAAAAAGGTCCTAAAAAATGGAGGAATTTTAATATCCGAGGTCCAAAGAGGTTTGAAAGAGCCCGAAAAAAATTTCAAGGCAATAAAAAGCAATTCATGCCAAAAATGGGCAACTTAGGTTTCACGATCAATTCTCCAAAGTTTGAGAATTTAGCATACCTCTATTTAAAATATATCTGAGGGAGTTTGGTTGGAGAATGTATAAACGGATTTGCACTTCCTTGAAAGTCCTGAAAAAGCATGAAAACATTTTGGACGTTATTGTTGTGAAAATCGCTTTGAGCTTTGATTTGTTGATATGATTGAGTTAATATCACTTATTACCACTATTTTACACCAAAGGAAGCATTTGATTTCATTCGTTAGGATTATCCAATATTCATCGTGCACATATGTCATGTTCGTATGCATTGATTTTCCTATCGAATTTGATCACACCCATTTATTTACGCTATCATCGACTTGGTTGTTTTTTGTTCATTCATGGTGTGATTTAGTCCTTGTGACACCCCGCACTTTCATATTTAATTTATTTCTCTCATTTGTCTATTTGGGGACATCATAAAAAGGGGGAGAATGAATTATCATATTATGGGGAGCTTTGAGTTTTGTGATTTGATAACATTTGTTTTCATCATAAATTGGTATCTATGTTATTTCAAACTCGATACGTCACTTGGTATTTGCTTTGTCTCATGTGTGTAGGTACTACATTGGATTACACACCCTGATGAGAAAAGCGTTGAGATTCCTACAGATTTGAAGATCAAACGTTGAAGTCTTATTCACTTGTACCTTTTCAGTTTTTGGGTTCATGGAAGGGTAGATTTGTATAGACATTTTATCCTTAATAATTCGGATGTTTTTATGTTTGTACCGGCATAGACATAGGGGGAGATTTGTAAGGACAATTCATCCATCAATTATTGGGTATGTCATACGCCGTTACACAGTTGAAGAATTTCAAGAATCATACAGTCAAATGAATCCAAATATCAAAAGAAGAGGAGGAATCAAAGTCTGACAGTCCGGACCGGTCCACCCAGGAAAAAGAATCGGTCTTCCCAGGAAAAAGAACCGGTCCGGTCCGCCTGCGATAATCTTCAGCAGATCGTGGTCAGATTTTCTAGGCTAAACGTTTCCTTTATAAACCCACTACGGGAAGTGGTTTTCCAAGACTTCCATACACGACTTTCAGAGTACAAGAAACTCTAAGTCTTCACCTATTGAGTATCATACTCTAGGTTATTGATTCACACAAATTTCCAAACACTTGTGAATCACTTTGAAACCCAAGAACGCATTTTTGCTGTTCAACCCTTGTGAAGAAGACCGCTCTTCTTCTTCATTGCTGCCCTACTGGAAAGGGATATCTCCAGCCGCCGACTACAGAATCCGATACCTGAGGGTAATTCTTAGTCACTTGTATTTTCATTGTAATTCGAAATTGTACGATACAATATTATAATGAAAATAAATGGTTTTGCCCCTTTGGGGGATTTTTCATCACAAGCATGTGTTTGAATGTTCTTGCTTAGTTCATTATCTTATTCAATCACGTATAGTTGCATGTTTAAGGTTTGTTTGGGTTAAAAGGTGTTTAATATATAATTCCCTCATTTGAACGCAAGCGCATATACTCTCTCACCAAACAACATACGGACATATATAAATATATATATATATATATATATATATATATATATATATATATATATATCCAACATTAGGGTTATCACCCAGAGTTTAGTGTAGGAAACCATCACTACACATACCATCTATATCCGAGAGCACATTAAAGAATCTAGTAATCATTCTGACTATCGGTATACACATAACTAATAGTCTATAAGCCTCAAGCTCAATCTTACCTTCATCAAATAATCCCATTTGTTAGGGAAAATACCTGTTGTAAATCATACATACACAAGCCACATCCACCCCGACTAGATTTTACACACTCTACTCTAGTTGGTAATATGATCCCATCGCTCTCGATTTCGACTACGGTTCAGTCACTTTTGTGAATCCCCTAGTCTAAGATCTCTCGAATTTATTTTTTAAATTTTTATCATTATTAAGGGTATGCAACTATACTCTTCCATTTGGCCCCAAATCGTATCTTAATAATATCCTATCCTTATAAGGATTTGACATAGAGGTTGGCCTAGAATTTCACAACATACCCTCGCAATTCTCTCTAAGAGTTCTTAGCCTCACATCACATCTATGCTTAATTTTAATCTACAATTAGGATCCTCAATCCCAAAAAGGTTTCCCCACAATCTCTATACACAACTCCAAATACATACATGGATACATTTCTCCCAAATTACCCTAAGGAGTCCACAAAATCCTAATATGTGAGAAACTCCTTATATGTCTCCAAGAACATATCTCTTACATCATAAGAGAAGGCCCACAAATCAATAAACCCAACCAAAAAGGGTTTGAAATCACTATGGAGAAAATTACACAAAATTCCCTGTTTCCGAATCGATTCGGCCCATCCGAATCGATTCGGCCCCAACGGCGAATCGATTCGGCCCATCCGAATCGATTCGGTCCAAAAGGACATGTGAGCCTGAGGCTTCTGCAACATAGCGAATCGATTCGCTAGGGGCGAATCGATCTGGCTTGTGCAGCAAGCCACGAAAATGGCTGATTTTTCGAGAGCCTAAATTCTCCAAAACTCAATTTATGCCTTTTCTAACCCTTAATCTTCAACCTCAACATGATTTCAACATCAAATTCATCCTTTATCTAATCTCATTAATTTATATCCCTTAAACCCAATAATAATCTTAAATTTCAAGATTTAAACCAAAATTTAGTTTTTGATGCTTATACCCAAAAACCATTTCAAGATTTAAACCAAAATTTAGGTTTTGATACACATATGACTTATTTAGCAGGATTAAACACTTGCCTCGATTTTGTAGATGTTGAATCATCCACGGATTCGCGTTTGGGCCGAAATCTCCAAGCTTTCTTCCTCTCTTTCTTCTTTTCTCCTTCTTTCTTTCTTCCTTTCTCTTTATCTCTTCCTCTAATTGAGAGCTTAATCCGTAAGCCTCTTAAACCTTAAAACATAAGTCCCAAATTTAAATGTTAATACACACTTTAAATGACTCGTTTACTCTAATTCGAGTCAAACTGACTTAAAATATTCTGGAGACGAAATAAAACCCAATGGCAGTCATTTTGATTATCTCGACCCTTCCGGGATCAATGGTGCACTCAAAATCATCATCCGGAATACTTTAAAATATTCTCTATTTTGGGGCTTAAGTTTCCCAATTTTAGAATTCTCCAATCTAATTAAATTTTATTTTCCCAAAATTTAATTTCTCAGTCTCCAAAAATCGTGGCGTGTTACAATCTTCCCCCCTTACAAAAATTTCGTCCGCGAAATTTAAAATACACATAGGACCTCAATATCATCTAGTCCTAAAATCAACTCTTAGGATCACTATACCGATCCTTCCTGGTTCTCAAGTCGAACCATAAAGATTTTTAAAACAAATAACTACCCCAGGGGCGCCCATACACCACGTATCCGAGTTTCCACTCGTAGAATTATAATCAGGCTCCATTAGCCTCCAATTGTAACATAACCCTCGGCATTATAATCTACAACAACATACTAAATATATATAAGTTTGAAAATTCCCAATGGTTGAACTCTCCTCAATTCGTGACACTAGAGGGGAGGTCTGGCAAGCGAAATCCAAACAAGGAACCCTCCCAATACACTACTGTGTAGCTAGGTCGGGAATTGAGATTAGTTGAACCAAGGCTAAAGTTTAATAAAAAGATTTTCATATTTTCGATACTGCTCGAGGGCCTATACAACATTAGGATATAATTTCTATTCCGCGTCTTTCGACACGCCAAACACACTCCTTATGTTTAAAACACAAGGCCTCAACACATACAACGCTTCTAACCACTACCTAGTTCTCAAAACTAGCACAACTATGAGCTAAATTCTCCGCTCAAAATAAATCCACTAAACTCTGAACCTCTCAGTTATGAAATTCCTCTACATCACATCAACACCTTTCCATAAACTAAGTTATTCCCTCAATGAACCAATAACCCTTACAATTTACATTCCCCCCAAATCAATAGAGCCACTCTCTACTAGCTCCTTATAGGACGTTTTACTATTCCAAAAGATATCGCATAAAGACCACACTTGCCCACTCCTTCTCAAGGCCTAATTCTCCTCAAAGAATTTTCTTCCTCATAAATCCTTCCTAACCATTTTGAAGGACAAAGTACGATGGTGACTGCCGAAAACTCCCTCAGTTCTACACAACTAACTGAGTCTCCAAATTCATTCTCCCTCATCCTAGAAGGCTATACTCCCGATATTGGGACAACTCCACACATTTCACGTCAGGAAAAAGTCACCAACACCAGGCTTCCTAACAAAGGTTAACGGGTTTCTCAACCTAAACCCCCTTAGGACTACTCTACATACCTCTCCTCGAACTTTCCTTACTAAGCCCAAGATTCGCCATTCGAGTAAATTTTCCTTTCTTACTCAACCGCCGATAAATCATCGCGAACCACTGCTAGAAATCTCCTCAATATCTCCTCCGGAATCGGGGAAAATAAATACCCCCGATTAAAGCGTACCCAAAATATGATGTGGGTATTGTACTTCTAATCCTATCCTTCCCTAGACGAAAAAATCTAGGTGACGCCTGAAACGAAACAAAAGTAACTGTTATCTGGACGCCAATCAAGTGAATATACTTCATAGAAGAAAACAACGCAGTGAACACAACAGTCCTAACTGTAGGACTTTATGTCAAGATCGTTAACGAAAGAATGCAGAAAACTCGCACAGATCCTAAGGACTCTAGAACCTGATGCTCTGATACCATCTGTAACACCCCGCCTAAAATAATAATGGGTGGCCAGCCCTATATTATATTAAATCATGAGTTTCAGATGGTCCAGTCTCAACATCAATTGTCGATACTATATAATATAGGACTAACTACCCGATATCATCTAGGCGAGATGTTAAAATTAAATAAAATGCGCAACAGATAACCCACTAACACTACTAAAAAAATGAAAGATGAATGCAAGAACTAAGATAAATGAAATGCTAGAATAAAAATGAAATAAATAACTACCACAGAATATACTACAAAAAGTAGACCCGAATAAGTTGTCGGGTCACAGCCAATACAATAACTGGAATGGAATAAATACAAACATCTATAAATATCCCTTCGGTACAAACCCGATATACAATGAATCCTACCTAGATTTTTTTTAAAATTAGGAAGTGACTACCATCAAATTCCCGCAACAGTCCGCACCTGTCACGACTCCCAAGACTCTGGATAGAAGGTCATCCAGCATCCATGCGGTAGGATCCCTGTAGTAATATATATATATATACAAGCAGGAGAGAAAAGTAAACGGGTCAGAGCCCGAGTTGTGAAAAATATTTAGCAAGTGTATTAACCATGCATAATAAATATCGATGCACTTATTTCATAATTAAAGTGGAATCGCACTCTCGTGGAACCCCAACTCACCTCTCATCTAAAGGCGCGCACCTATTCGCGTCCTCAAATTTTAGTTAAATTACCCAAATTTATTAGGACAACCTAACTTATCATAGGCCTAGCCTATACCCACGAGATCTACCTTCCTATCATACCCCAAGAATCCACCCCCTTTTTAACCACAGTTAAATATTTATTTTCAATCATATGTGCCTTATTAGGCTTAGTGGATTCCGGTTTACACTTTACCATTTATAATTTAATAAGTTACCCAATATGCATTTGGGTTGAAGCATATGATTTAAATTTCTAATTAATAAGCATGCAAAATTATTATTGACACAACTTCCCTCCAATTTCAACGTTGCGCTGCGTTTCGTGCGTGGGGTGTCTCGCAAAGCGAAATCCAAACAAGGAACCACCCCGTTACACTACTCCATGTCAATGTCGATCCTGGAGATCCATTATGCCACACATAAATATCGATAGAACTTCTCTCTACTCTCAACAATGTACTACATTTCGTGCGTGGGGTGTCTCGCAAAACGAAATTCAAACAAGGAACCACCTCGTTACACTACTCCTGGACAATGTCGATCCTAGAGATCGATAATGCCATATAAACAATATAATACCACCACTACTACTAAAACTCCAATAATATCCTTGTGATGATGTAACCTAAATATTCCTTAAATGCGATACATCAACGCCCATCAATCTAGTACATCATAATCATCCAAGATGTACTCTACAAAGATTCTATATCCTTTCATCTATAGGATATATAAATATATATATATATATATATATATATATATATATATATATACCATCATCATCCATACCCATGACCAAGAGTACATATCATATCTGATGTACAATGGCCATGCGCAAATAATATACCCGGCTATATGTATCGCTGATGAAACTTCATCATGCATCATCTTCCCAGTGCCCGGCTCACGTAGCAATACTGGGGCCACCATGGTGGGTATAAACGACACCCATCTCGTGGTAAACACACGCACACGACGTCCTGAGAAGCGGTCATAGCTCCAAACCAGCAATGAGACAAAACATACCAACCACGTCTCATTCCAAAAATATAAATCATATAATAACACACGGGACGACTATGACCTGGGGAATATCCACACCCTGCTTTTCTAGCCAGGATGCTTACCCTCTACGCGTTCAACTTCCCAATGATAGCATGAGCGGGGTATGCTTAACCGCATAAGTATATATATCATTCACATGCACAATATATATACATCCATATGATCCAATCATATAATTAAACATTAAACCATCAGATGCGGTTTAAATATCCATACCATGTATGTCCACGACATAAATATATCCATATATTCATATTTATATAGATATATATACAAATATATTCCCATATCCATACATCTATATATATACAAACTAATTCTCGTTAATATGTATAAGATATATACTCTCGGCTATAAATATATACTCCTCAATATACAAGCCGTCACCACAACTCGCTTAATTTACCCCGATATGTGAATACAATCCCTCACTTGAAACATATTCAATCATTTTTCCTATGAAGAATAGTCTCCCAAACAACATACGGACATACATACATATATATATATATATATATGCCTCCTGTGCACACTAAGTTTGCACATTACCTTTTAAATATAGTAAAAAAAATATTTTTGAGTTGATTTTTTTTGTGTGATATTTAAACATTTCAAGGAACCCATATAAAAAAAATCAGCTCAAAAAAACTTTTTTTGCTATTTTTAAAAAATTGGTCAAACTTTCGCAGTTTTTAAGCCCTTTAAAAACTGCGAAAGTTTGACCAATTTTTTAAAAATAGCAAAAAAAGTTTTTTTTAGCTGATTTTTTTTATCTGAGTCCGTTGAAATGTTAAAATATCACATAAAAATATTGGTGTGCGCCAGCACTAAGTTTACACACTTTTAAAAGGTAATGTGCAAACTTAGTGTGCACAGGAGCCTGCCTCTCTCTCTCTCTATATATATATATCCAACATTAGGGTTATAACCCAGAGTTTAGTGTAGGAAACCATCACTACACATACCATATATATCCGAGAGCACATTAAAGAATCTAGTAATCATTTTGACTATCGGTATACACATAACTAATAGCCTATAAGCCTCAAGATCAATCTTACCTTCATCAAATAATCCCATTTGTTAGGGAAAATACCCATTGTAAATCACACATACACAAACAACATCCACCCCGACTAGATTTTACACACTCTACTCTAGTTGGTAATATGATCCCATCGCTCTCGATTTCGACTACGGTTCAGTCACTTTTGTGAATCCCCTAGTCTAAGATCTCTCGGATTTATTTCTTAAATTTTTATCATTACTAAGGGTATGCAACTATACTCTTCCATTTGGCCCCAAATCGTATCTTAATAATTTCCTATCCTTATAAGGATTTGACATAGAGGTTAGCCTAGAATTTCACAACATACCCTCGCAATTCTCTCTAAGAGTTCTTAGCCTCACATCACATCTATGCTTACTTTTAATCTACAATTAGGATCCTCAATCCCAAAAAGGTTGCCCCACAATCTCTATACACAACTCCAAATACATACATGGATACATTTAATCCCAAATTACCCAAAGGAGTCCCCAAAATCCTAATATGTGAGAAACTCCTTATATGTCTCCAAGAACATATCTCTTTCATCATAAGAGAAGGCCCACAAATCAATAAACCCAACCAAAAAGGGTTTGAAATCACTATGGAGAAAATTACACAAAATGCCCTATTTTCGAATCGATTCGGCCCATCCGAATAGATTCGGTCCAAAAGGACCTGTGAGTCTGCTACATACCAAATCGATTCTCTAGGGGAGAATCGATTCGGCCCTAAAGACCTGAGGCTTCTACAACATAGCGAATCGATTCGCTAGGGGCGAATCGATTCGGCTTGTGCTGCAAGACACGAAAATGGCTGATTTTTCGAAAGCCTAAATTCTCCAAAATTCTATTTATGCCTTTTCTAACCCTTAATCTTCAACCTCAACATGATTTCAACATCAAATTCATCCTTTATCTAATCTCATCAATTTATATCCCTTAAACCCAATAATAATCTTAAATTTCAAGATTTAAACCAAAATTTAGGTTTTGATGCTTATACCCAAAAACCATTTCTTTAGCCCACAAATTATGAAATAAAATACACAAATGACTTATTTAGCAAGATTAAACACTTGCCTCGATTTTGTAGAGGTTGAATCATCCACGGATTCGCGTTTGGGCCGGAATCTCCAAGCTTTCTTCCTCTCTTTCTTCTTTTCTCCTTCTTTCTTTCTTTCTTCTTTTTTCTTTCTCTCTTCCTCTAATTGAGAGCTTAATCCGTAAGCCTCTTAAACCTTAAAACATAAGTCCCAAATTTAAATGTTAATACACAATTTAAATGACTCGTTTACTCTAATTCGAGTCAAACTGACGTAAAATATTCCGGAGCCGAAATAAAACCCAATGACAGTCATTTTGATTATCTCGACCCTTCCGGGATCGATAGTACACTCAAAATCATCATCTGGAATACTTTAAAATATTCTCTATTTTTGGGCTTAAATTTCCAAATTTTAGAATTCTCCAATCTAATTAAATTTTATTTTCCCAAAATTTAATTTCTCAGTCTCCAAAAATCGTGGGGTGTTACAGCTAACTGGTCTCTTATCATGCTTCTTCCTGAATTCAATAAGGATTAATAGGATCATGGGCTGATTGTGAAGAATTGGCAACATTTTACGCTTCTTAAGGGTGTAGCATATAAATGGCTAAGATGCCCCCAGGAAGGGTGAGACATAAGTACGAAAGAAACTAAGTCTTTAGCATTACCATCTTCCCTTGATTGAGGCTAATGTTTTGTTCTTTTCTTTGTTCTTTGCAATAGAAAACAATAATAAAATCCCTTGCGAATGTGACGATAATTTTGTTGATCTCTAAACAGTTTGGGATTTTCAAAAGTGGGATGGAATTGTTGAGCATCCCATGTCAAAACGTTGTCAGTCATCTACATAACTTGTATTGTCTCTTTTATTTTGAGAATAGTACAACGAATATCAGTCATCCCTATGACTTTATCATACCCAAAAGTTTCCGTCTCCTAGAGCTCAGAAAATGAGGAAGGAACATCATCTTCTTTTGAACCACTAGATGTTTTTTTAGTTCCTTATACTGTGGTTTCTCCCAGTGCTATGGCTAAGAGAAAAGTTGTGACCTAATTGCCAAAAATGTTGGTAATGGTATCCTCCTCTTGATCGCCCGACGGGAAAAGATAAAGATTTTTCTTGGTTGGCAAGTAAGAAATATGAAGTTGGGGGGGGGGGGGGGGGCAGTAACCCTATGGTCGCCAATGACTCCCTGTCTGAAGAACACATGCCATTTTCAAAGAGGTAAAAGAGAGATCAAATCCCTCCTCCCCAACTGGAGATTGTGGGGAAAAAGGATGATGATAAGGGCTTTAGTGTTGCCCAATCTATAGGTTCTCACCCGAAGTTGGCCTATGACTTGATTCGATCGGGAGTATTTCCAGCTAATAGGTCAAATTCTTTTTTCCTTCCTTATTCTAAAATGTTGGAGTGCGCTAACAACAATATATCCCTAGTAAGCTTATTGTTAACTTATGTTCTTTTTTTATGCTTTATATTACTTGTTTTTTTATCTTGTTTGCCTTTTGCCTGACTGTTCTTGACCAGTTATGATTAGTTGTTGGAGAGGAATGACGTGTTGAAAAAATCCTTTATTGATGTGGAGGTAGCTTCTGAAGAGCTTAGCAAGTCTCTGAAATCTTCTTGGAAGCTCAATGCTTCCCAGGCAACTAAAAAGTTGAAGCTGACTGAGGAGGTTAGGAACTTAGAGGATAAGAAGTCCAAGCTTTAAAAGAAGATTGACGCAAGCTTGTAGCTGTTGGCGGATAGGCCAGGAAAGAGGCCGAGGCCCATCTCGCTAAGACACAAGACAGTGAGGCCAAGGCCAAAGTCGATGAGGCCTTAATTGGTGTATTGAAGGTCAAGGATGAGGCCATTACTCGTGGCTGAGACAAAGCCTTTGTCAATGTCGAGATCCACGTTGAAAAAATTATTTTTAACTTATCCTTATCGTTAATTTCTAAAGAGAGTAAGAATTTAGCACCATGTTTTTTTGTATTTAATAACATCGTTGCATGTTTTAAATGTAATTTTAAGTTTTAATCCTTACATTCTTAAAAAAAAGTAAGTGTATATTTTTATTTTTATTTCTAGTTTGATTATTAACCCGCTATTCACCTTTGTTATTTATCTTATTTTGGAACCTATATTTTTTTATCTCTATTGACATTTTATTTATTATAGTTTCAAATCTAATTTTTTACCCTTATTATTTTTTCTAATTGTAAATTAAATTCTTTACCTTTAATAATCATTTTAATTTCATATGTTTTACCCATAAACTTGAATTTAATTCTTAACCTGTGTAATAAATTAAAGTTAATTGCTCACAATTTTTTAGAGTTTGACAACAAAAGTTAGGAGTTTTAGCAAGTCAGAGCAAGAATATATAATTACGCTGGTAAGTAACTAGACCATTTCCTTGATTTATTTGATGAAAACAAAAAAAATGTTATTTTTAACAAAGCTCAAGCAATGATGCAATTTATCTTAATTTACAATTGATTAATATTTTGTTTTGTGATTAACTATATTTCTTATTATTTATTGTTGTTGTAAATTTAATTTTTGACCCTTAAATTTATCCTACTGCACCTTTTAAACTTAGTTGTAACCTGTGTTATTATTGAAATTACAAAAAATAATGTTTTACCCTTTGATTAAGTGTTATTCAACCAAAAGTGCTTTGATATTTTTTATAATTAACGTTTACTCCAACACTTTTTATTTACATCAAAAAGTCCGCCACCACACATTTTTTCATCGCTTACCCTAAATTTTAAGAAACAAAAATGTCAAAAAAATAGACAAGGGAGTTTTGGAACATAAAAAAAATAAGGTGAATTAAATACAAAATGAAATTAGCTCCTAAGGACTAAATATTAATAACCTTTTTATAATAACTCTAATTCCATAATTTTAGGGCTAAAGAAATTCTAGGACTATTGATAACAAACGGATACTCGTTATCTACCTAAACAACTAAACCCCTTATTAGTTATTAATGGTATGCTTTGTTAGTAAAATTATTTTATAATAAATTTTTGGTTATTTGGTGTCTGTCATTATTTGTTATTGAGTCAAATCTTCATAATTTTTATGTCTTAGGGTTTTGTTCCCATTTTGATGAATTCTTTTAGTTGATCGTTAACTAACTAATTTTTAGGTATAAGTTATCCTATATATCCTCATCCATTTCCTACCAACCATATTTCAACATTAATCCTCCAACCATCGTCTTTTTCATAAATTCTTATATATATTATTCATAAAAAAGTTTTAAAATAAAATAAAAAGGCACTATAACTTTTATTTTTTTTAATTGCTTTCAAATAAAAAAAATGTTTTAAAAATATAAAAATTATCCTTACTCTTTTTTAACTGTTATAAAACAATAATTTTAAATGTTTAAAAAAAATTGTTTTAACCATTTTAAAATAAATAAAAAATGATACATATTTATAAAAAAAATCTCAAAGAAATAAAAACGGCTTTATAAAAACTAAAAGAAGAAATTTTGAAAAATAATAAAAAAACCTTTTATAAAAAATAAAAAAGTTCTTTACTTATCTTAAAAAAAAATTAAAAATAATTTTTTATATACAAAAATAAAATATTTTTTTATTTTGTAAAAAATATATTTTTATAAAATAGTAAAAAAGATTATATTAATTTAAAATTATTAAAACATCTTTATATAGTTCTTTTCATAATTTTTTTAATAAAATAAAATAATATTTTTTGCAAAATAGTAAAAACTTTTTTGTTAATTTAAAGCTATTTTTATGTATTTTCAATAGTTTTCAATTTTTAAATTTTTTTTATTCCGAAAGAGTTGGGAATTTTTTTAGTATTTTAAAGCTACTATTTTAAAAATAGTTTTTTAAAACAATTTTAAAATGTTTTTTATTTAAAAAAAATAATTTTTTTTTACAGTTATAAAAAGATTTTATTATTTTTTTTGAAAAAGGGTTATCATAAAAATCGTAAAATATTTTTTAATTTAAAAATATTTATTTAATTTTTATAAAATATTTTTTAAAATAAAACTTTTTATAAATAATAATGTTTATTTATTTGAATATATATATATATATATATATATATATATATATATATATATATATATATATATATATATATATTATAAAATGCTTAACGACATTTATTTCTCCTTCACAACTAAAGTATCCACGTGGACAGATATATTGAGCCTCTTTTGTAAGGACATATTTTTTATAAATGTCCGTCACAATTAATTATGTTGTATACCGTTACAATCATCAAAGAATTGAAGAAGTTTTCATCTACAAAAGACGAATCCGAATTACAAGTTATCTTCAACATTCAAGCCCAACAATTTGATATTTGGTAAGATAATGTTTTAAAGTTTCATATACGTTTTATATTAATAGTGTTGGGATATTTTTAAAAGGAGTTTTAAAAAGCTTTTATATAAAAATATTTTTATAAATGTCTTTTATAAAAAGGTTTTATTGTTGTTTTAGAAAACACTGATTTTTGAAAAGGTTTGAAAAATTTCTAAGGCAGTAAGCGTTTATGGATTTTGACGCCAAGAGCGTTCAAACGAGATCATAATCTCGTTCGAGCGATAAGGGATGTTGTGCGATGTCGTTTGAATGACACGCGTCCCTCGTTCAAGAGAGATGGACTTCTCGTTCGAGCGAGATGACTTTTTGGCTGACACGCTGCTTTCATGCTGATCTCTTTGACCGCCTCAAATTCCTATAAAAAGGAATGTCAGCTTTGTATTTGAAATGTGGAGAATAGTTTTCAACCTTAAAGAGTTTTATCCTTTGAAAACTTTTGTTTTGTTTATCTGCCCAAAATCAATTAGAAAAATATCTTTTGCCTGAAAATTTTTCTCCAATAATTTAAGGGTTCAAATATTTGTTTTGTTTACAATTCACAAAAATCCCAATTACTTTTGTGTGAGTTATTTTGTGGAACCCAAGAACATATTTTGCTTTGGTTTATTCTTTGTGGGGAAAACTCTACAACCGACAGTTGTGTGCTGTTGTGGAAGGAGTCCTTATAAAGTTCACACTTGTGGAGAAGCCATTTTCTTCTTCATTGCTGACCACTTGGAGTTCTTATGGGAGATTCTAGACGACGTTATTTCTAACCGTTGCTTTAGAGTTTTGACGAAGACACCGTGCGTTACACTTGTGGGAAAAAACAAGATTGTATGTAAGTCAATGGTCTTGTTAATTCTTCAAAGTTCTAGAAATAAAAGGTTTTACCACAAAGGGGTTTTTTCCTTAACTTTATGTCACGTGCTTTATCTATTTATGGTTTGACATGCGCACACACATAGATGCATATTTAGGGGCTGAATTATTTTGGTTTATAATAACTCCAATTATATAAGTGTGCCAAATTAGAAAGTTGCATATTTAATCAATCATCACACCACATTTATTCGGTTTTACATCTTTCTTATAATTATCATCGACTATATTCATTCCCTCGTAAGTTCATTTCAACTTTTTATTTCCCATCTCTTCATATTCTTTTTCTCTGGCGATCTTCGCTTATGCCTGCATTTTTTTAGGTATGTATTTGTATTATGTCTTCTTAGATCTAATTTAGGATTGAGAGATGTGGCTGATGATCAATTAAATTGGAACATGAGTGTTGTTTTAAATTTTATCTCCCGCGTGGACCAAGAAACAATAGACACATGTCCTCTTATGTGACCATTTAGCTATCTTCATCGGTATCAGAGGTACCTAGTCGGCTGGCAAGTCGACAAACACCCAAAATGTGAACCATCGGGAATGGCAAAGGTTACTCAGATGGAATGGCGACCATCACTAAATATCAATAGTCTCGCTTATTATATACCGATATAAATGCCTGGAGATATAAAGGCATTCCGTCTCCAGGGTTCCGGACCATTATAAACGTATAATCTCCCTTAGCTCAGGGGGCAATTCAATCATTCACAGGCACACCCAATTGAGCTACTGCAACGGCAAAAAATAATGCCAGTAGTGGACGTAGGCCTTTTATAGCTGAACCACTTTAAAAATCTTTATCTCTTGTGTGTTTGTTTATATTGCTTTTCTTATTTTATGTATGATTGTAAAATTGGACCCACTCCATTTTTGGACATCAATAGATTAGCGCCATATGTGGGAACAACTGTTTGTCATCGTTCTTTACTTCTTACTTTTCTATATTCATTCTCCATTTTAAAAAATGACCAATGTTTCGAAAAGCATTCTTGCAACTGCAAGTAATAACTGCTCCCCTGGTGTGGCAGATATCTAAGGAATTTTGCTCAACTTAGCTAGGGGATAAGAAGCCATGCAGGAGTCAGTTACATAATTAGCTCGAATGTTGCAAGATAGATCCTCTAATTCTATGAGGGATAAGCCACCTCCGCCATCTAGGAATGAGAGGAGCTGTCAACTCAACAGTAGAATGGAATAGTTGAACGTAAGAATAAGACTTTACAAGAAATGGCTAGGGTTATGTTACATGCTAAGAATCTCCCTAGATACTTTTGGGTAGAAGGCGTCCAAACCGCGTGTCACATTATTAATCGTATCTACCTCAAAAAAAATTCCAAAGAAACATCTTACGAGTTATGGTTCCATAAAAATCCAAACTTAAAATATTTTAAAACGTTCGATAGTATCTGTTATATCTGTAAACATAGGGAGCATCTTTCAAAATTTAATACCCGAGGAGAAAAGGGAATTTTTCTTGGCTATTCCCAAAATAGTAGGGCTTTACGTGTGTTTAACTACAGAACCAAAACTATTATGGAATCAATTAATGTAATTGTAGATGACACAAGTGTTAGGAGTAGTGACAATTAACCAGTAACATTTGATGAGGACAAACCTGTTTTATCCCCTGATCCTCAAGATGATACTGATTCACTGTCACCTGAGAATCCCTCTGCACCCACTGGGGTTTCTAAAGATCATCCCACTGAAACCATTGTTGATAATCCTTCGGAACCAGTTAGAACTAGATCCTAACATCGACAAGTGGCACAATTTTCTTGTTTTGTTTCTCTTGAGGAACCTAAAAATGTTAATAATGCCCTTACTGACTCATTTTGAATAAACGCTATGAATGAAGAGCTACTCCAATTTAAGAGTCACGATGTTTGGAATATTGCTCTTAGATGGAAAGATTCAAAGGTTATTGGCACAAGATGGATTTTTAAAAACAAAACTAATGAAAATGGGGAGGTCATTAGAAATAATGCTAGGTTGGTTGGACAAGGATACTCCCAGATTGAGGGAATTGATTTCGATGAAACTTTTGCACATGTTACTCGTCTGGAATCAGTTCGTCTCCTCCTTGCAATTTCTTGTTATATGCAATTCAAATTATTCCAAATGGATGTTAAATTCGCTTTTTAAATGGAATTTTGTCTGAAGAAGTATATGTAGAACAACCCAAAGGATTTGTTGATCTTGTACACCTGGATCACATCTTTAAGGTTAAGAAAGCATTATACGGTTTGAAATAAGCTCCTAGAGCTTGGTATGAGAGACTCTCTACCTTCTTAGTGTCTCACAATTTTGTCCGTGGCAGAAACGATCAAACATTGTTTATTAGAAAGGAAAATCAACATATCTTAATCGCGCAAGTATATGTGGATGATATTATTTTCGATTCCACATGTCCCAAACAAGTAGAGAATTTTTCTGATATCATGCATACTGAATTTCAGATGTCATTAATGGGTGAAATACAATATTTTTTGGGTTTACAAGTAAAACAATGCAGTGATGGTCTTTTTATTTCTCAATCCAAATACACTACAGATTTAGTTTAAAAAATTCGTCTTAGAAAATGCTAAAATTTCTAGAACCCCCATGAGTACTTTAACTAAACTTTCTCAGGATGATATTGGGAAAAGTGTAGATCCCACTCTTTATAGAAGTATGATAGGGATTTTACTGTATCTTACCGCGTCTCGACCAGACATATCCTTCGACGTGTGTATCTGTGCTAGATATCAAAGTAACCCTAAAGAATCTCACTTATTAAGTGTAAAAAGGATTATTAAATATATTAAGGACACTTTAAAATTTGGTATTTGGTACACAAATGATACAACTAGTTCTATTGTAGGATACACCGATGTCGATTAGGCCGATTGTTCTGACGATAGTAATAGCACTTCTGGTGCTTGCTATTACGTAGGCAATAATCTCGTTGGTTGGTCGTGTAAGAAATAGAATTGTATTTCATTATCTAGCGCCGAATCTGAATATATAGCAGCTAGTAGTTATTGTGCTCAATTACTATGGATTAGACAAATTCTTAGTGATTATGGTCTCATAGAAAAATAATTAACCATGTTTTGTGATAATCAAAGTGCAATTAACATTTCAAAAAATACTATACTGCACTCACGAACTAAGCATATTAAGATTAAACATCATTTTATCCTTGACCTTATGGAATCTAAAGATCTCATTATTGAATATCTGAATACTTAAAAACAACTCGCAGATCTCTTTACAAAACTTTAGATAACATTCGATTTGAGTATTTGCGAACAACTATAGGCATGATCACTCTCAACTAATCAATATTTTTTTTATTTATACCCCTTGTATATTTGAGAAAAATTGGGGGAGAATATCTTGATTATTGCTTAGTGATTTTTCTATCTATTTTCTATTCTAACTCGACTAATATGCCAATTTAGTGTTTATCTTGTTACAGACATTTTAGACCCTTTGTTTATCTTTTTAGGGTATTGTTTTGTATATAGTTGAGTAATGTATTTTTCACCTTATTTTCGGTTCTAGGATGGGAAATGGTAGTTAGACTTTTTGTATAGGACAAATAGGATTTCTTTTCTTTTTGACCCACGAGTTTTGAATAATCAATGGAATTTTGTCTCTAATATCCAAAGGGGGAGATTGAAACTTCAAGATCAACATAAAGGGAAGTTAATTTTATTCCTTAAAACCACCAATAGGACACTTGCACTGCATCATATATATCACCTATTTGTTTTAATGGTTTTTTCAACACTTCAAATCTTTTTAAAATCAATCTAATTCAAGCCAAATCATTTTATATTTTTTTGAATTAATTAAAATATGGTTTTAAAGTGTTGTGGGTATAAATTAAATTTCAGAAACTTATTTTCTATGCTGATTGTTTGCCTGGGTAGAATCCAAAAGCGCTAGAGAATTAAAGGTGTGTCGTGTAATTATTTTCAACACGCGTTTTTGCCTTCATCCTGTGCGTACACGTGTTAGCAACCTAACGAGTGGATTTATGTTTTCTGTTTGACACAAAATGTGTACTATTCCTCAGCCCTTAGATCAACCTAATCAACGTACTGCATGCGTTTTTACTCAATCCTTGTGAACCCAACCTAAACCAATCAGTGTGCATTTATCCCCACGCTTTTGTTGTACTGTTGGATTAAAGTCAATCTCTCAAGACTCAATCCCAACCATTGGATTTAGGTCGATGTTCTAGATCCTTTTACGTTTAGTATAAAAAGAACCTAAACCTCAGTATTTAGAGACTTTTCCCATTTCATCATTTCCGAGAGAAAAAAGAGAGTAGAGAGAAGGGAGAAAGAGAGGGAAAAAATAAAAGAGATATTAGAAGAAGAAACCCTAAGTTTTCTTCGTAGTTCAACCCCTTGAGTGTTTCTCCCAAACCAAACACCAAAACCTAAACAGTTCCAAACACCAGAAAACCCATTTTCTAGAGTTAAATCCATTTAGGGTTTATGTGTTCTTGGCGTTGTGTTTTTATTTAAAGACCTCTTCAAATCTTTGATTCTCTCAGAACTAATCTCCAAGAGATACTTAAGTTTCATTATTGAAACTGAGTTTTTCTAAAAGAGAACATCACACGACTTTTCTATTTCTCATTTTAGATCTAGCATTTTTAGATCTATTCTGTTTCAACAAATTTTGAAATAAAAACTCTTAAGTTTTTTTTTTATTCAAATCTTATGAGTTCTGGTTTTTTATTTCATATTTTATGAAATACTTGTGTACAAAAACAAAAGGAACACAAAGAACTCTTGCTAAAGTTTTGAGGCGTACAGATCTGAAAAAGAAGTTTTATCATAAAAATTATTGAATTAGTTTCTGCATGTTAAGTTTGAATCTGTTTTATTAAAGTAGATTTCTAGTCTAGTTTGGATCTCAATTGGAGGTTTATAATTTCAAAACCTTGAAATTGTTTAAGACCTTGAACTGTCTTCTGAGCAAGGTATCTTTGAGATCCGTGGATAAATAAAAGATCAAGAAGTCTTGGCTTGAAAAATCAAGATTCAGAAATAACTTTTATTTTAAAACGATTTGTAATTTGTTAGGAAAGTTTGTATAAATGTTCAGAGGGTTAGTTGCATGTTTGCATGTAGTAGCACATCACAAACACTATCTCACATGAACACTTAGACACTGTGGTTCTATCTGAGAATCTTGAATCTAAAAGAGTTACTGGAATCAAAATTCAAAGAGAAGGATATCAAGGAAAAGACAAAGAAGCAGCAAGAAAAGATCAAGTTCCAATTCAGAATACCTTTGGAGCGGAGAATATCCTGCAGGTACATTCTGAACTTAGGTTAGGATCTTTATGGTCTGCTTAAGTGTTGTAACTTGATTTTTATTCTAGTGGAATTTTATTTTGTGCCGTAGAGGGCACCGTGGATGTTTCCTTTGTTTAAGGGTTTTACTACATTAAAATTCTTGTGTCTATTTCTTTGAATATGCTTAACTGTTGTTGTGATTGGTACTCCATGGTAACTTTAGTAGATGTTTATTAAAAATTAAAAGTAAGGTAATCAACTATCAAATTTAATCTATATATTCAGAAAAGCTTTTATAACACATCTTGTGTTTTTCGAAAAGAGTTTTCCCAAAAAATTTATTCGGAGTTTACTCAACCATAACATTTTGTTATCAACCTTGTAAACAAAGCTTTTAGTATTAAAGCCTTTCTTCATGATCTTCTGTGTGTAAGTCGTACTATATACACCAGAACACCTACTGGGAAGAATAAAAGACATTAACAATATATAGAATAATGAAAATATTATGTCCATACATGATTCTCATTAAAATAGGAATAACTGATTTTAGTATAACAATAAATCCATTACTAAGATTATTACATAAAATATTCTCTTAGTCTACTTCTCTAATAATCTCCCACTTAGACTCAAAGCCATGCTACAATGCATATCACTCCCATCCCCTCTATGCGACTATCAAAAGTTTTGGCTGGTAAGCTCTTTGTGAAAGTGTCTGTCAGGTTTTTCTTTAATGCAATCTTCATAATTATGAGATCACCCCACTACACAAATTCTCGAATGATATGATACTTATGCTCAATGTGTTTACCTCTCTTATGGCTACTGGGTTCTTTTGAGTTAGCAACCGCATCGATATTTATCTCAATAAAGTGTAATAGCCGATTAAACTAAAGGTACCACTGCTAAATCCATTAGGAAGTTTTTAAACCATATTGCCTCCTTGGCTTCCTCAGAGGCTGCCACATATTCAGCTTCCATGATGGAATCAGCAATGAAAGATTGCTTGATACTCCTCCAACTAATGGCTCTACCTCCCAGGGTAAACACATATCTAAAGGTAAACTTTTTGGAATATATATCAGACTGAAAATCTGAGTTACTGCACCCAATGAGTACTCGACTATCTGCCTGGTAAACAAGCATATAATCTTGCGTCCTTTTCAGGTATTTGAGTATATAATTTACCGCAGTCTAGTGTTCTTGCCTAGGGTTAGACTGATATCTACTAACCATGCTAATAGCAAAGCAAATATTAGGTCTAGTGCATAACATAACATACATAAGGCTTCTAACTGCCGAAGCATATAGGATGCCTTTCATCTTCTCTATCTCAACAAGTGTCTTAGGAAACTGATCCTTTGAGAGAGATATTCCATAGCTGAAAGGGAGGAACCCTTTCTTAGATTCTTTCATGCTAAATCTGGAAAGAATGGAGTCGATATAAGTTACTTGTGATAAACCCAACATAATTTCCTTGCAATCATGCATAAGCTTGATCCCAAGGATGTGATTGGCTTCTCATATGTCTTTCATATCGAATTGGCTGGATAACCACACTTTAATCGAAGATAACACTCTAACATTATTTCTAGTGAGCAGAATGTCATCCATATATAATACTAAAAACACTACTACGTTTTTGTTGCATTTCTTGTATACAGAAGACTCATCTGGACATTGATCAAGGCTAAAATATTTTATTGCCTAATCAAAACAAATGTTCCATGTTCTAGATGCTTGTTTATGTCCATAAATGGACTTCTTAATCTTACATAATTTATGCTCTTAGTCTTGGGCAATAAAACCATATGTCTGAACCATATAGATACATTCGTCAAGATTACCATTAAGAAATGTAGTCTTGACGTCCATTTGCCAAATTTCATAATCGAAATGAGCTGCAATGGACAAGAGAATTTGGATGGACTTCATCATAGCTACTGGTGAGAAGGTTTCCTGATAATCAATTCCCTCTTTCTAAGTAAACCTTTTTGCAACAAACTGTGCCTTAAAGGGCTCAACCTTCCCATCCACCCCTCTTTTCCTCTTATAAACCCACTTACACCCTATGGGTTTATCCCTTCAGGTGGATTTACAAGACTCTAGACTTGGTTAAAATACATAGATTTCATCTCAGAATTCATAGCTTTAAGCTAAACTTCTGCATCTTTATCCGGAATAGCCTCATTGTAGTTACAGGAATCGTCTTCGAGTTCATCAAAGACCTTGTCATAAGACTCTCCCATGAATATAAACCGTTCAGGTTGACATATGACACTCCCACTACGACGAGGTAGCCCATGTGTTGGTGTACTGTTGTCAATACGTTGTATTATTTCATCTTGTATTGGTGGTATTGAAGAATCTTATTGTTTCCCTCATAATTCTTCAAGAATAACTTTGCTTCTGGGTTTATGATCCATCATATAATCCTCTTACAAGAATCAGGCATTGGTGATAACAATGACCTTCGAATCCTTAGGATCATAGAATAAAAACCTTTTTTTTCTTAGGATATACTACAAAGAAACAAACTTATGATCTTGATTCCAACTTATTAGGATCTCTCATTAGCAAATGTGATGGACTACCCCAGATCCGAATATATTTTATACTAGGCTTGCGCCTAATCCATAATTTTTTGGGTGTAGTAGAGACTGCCTTTGAAGGTTCCAAGTTTAGTAAATTAGTGGACATTTCTAAAGCATGTCCTCAAAAGGAATATGGGAGATCTGTATAACTCAACATGGACCTAATCATACCCAAACAATTCATGTTCCTCCTTTCTGCTACACCATTTTGCTGAGGCATACTAGCTGCAGATAATTGGGATATGACCCCTTGATCTTCTTGATACTGCCTAAACTCCCCTAAGATGTACTCGCCAACACGATCAGATCATAGTGTCTTGATACTTTTACCTTGATGCTTCTCTACTTTTTTCCTATACACTTTTAATTTCTCAAAGGCTTCGAACTTATGGTGTATTAGGTAAACGTACCCATACCTTGGGTAAACATCTATAAAAGTCATAAAATACTCAAAGCCCCCTCTTTCTCGGGTTATTATCAGGACACATAGATCAAATCGAACCAATTCCAACAGTTCTTTGGCTCTATAGCCCTTGGACGAGAAAGGACTCTTGGTCATTTTACCTTCTAAACAGTATCCACAAACTGAAAGTGTCTCCATTTCTAGTGAGCTCAATTTCCCACTTTCTACCAGTCTACGAATCCTTTTTATATTAATATGACCTAGGAGTAAGTGCCAAAGATACATTTAGTTCACTGAGGAGGGTTCCTTTTTTCTTTAAATTTGGTATAATTAAATTATGCAAATTATTAATTTGTTGTATGGGAGAGATAGGATTAACAATATAAAGATTATCAACTAATGTACCGGAACAAATAAAAGATTTATTTTCTTAATAACCACGACTTTATTAAAAGAAACTGAAAATCCATAAAAGGCTAAATAAGAAACTGAAATCAAATTCCATCTAATGGAAGGTGAAGGAAGACAATGTTTTAAAAATAAACTCCTATCATTACTAAATCTTAAATAAACGTCTCCCACGTCAACTACCGCTACTCTCGTAGCATATCCCAAAGTTAGATAAATCTCGCACTCACTTAGTCGCCTTGTTTTCTGGAACCCCTGCAATGAATTTCATACATTATTAGTGGCTCTTGTACCTACACACCAGGTACTGGTAGTACGAACCACAAAACATTATTCAACTATAAATGAATGGAATTTACCTACATTGTTCTATTTATTACGAAAAACCGAGAAATTGTTCTTCCAGTGTCCTGACTGCTTACAGTAGAAACACTTGCCCTTGGGCTTTTTCGCACCTCCCTGAGGCCCACGAGCTGCCTGAGGGATCACAACTTATTTTTTAGCCTTATTCTTCTTTTTATTCTTGCCCATAGGCTTAAAAATATGAACCTTTCCCAGCAACAAAAGCCCTTACTGACTTCTTGATGAGACCCTCAGCTTCTTGTAGTTCTTTAAGTAGTTCCGCTAAAGAGTAAGAAAGTTTGTTCGTGTTGTAATTTAGGCAAAACTACTTAAAGGTCTCAGCCAGCGACTGGAGAACAATATCGACCAGGGTTTCCCCATCAATTTTTGCTCCAAGGATTTCAAGCTCATTGAGAAGAGACATCATCCTTAAAACATGCTCCCTCACTAGGGTCCCTTCAGTCATGTTTGTGTTTATGAGTTCTTTCATGTAAACTTTCTTGCATCATGATTCTGGCCCCCAAACATATCTTTGAGGTTCAGCATCATGCCATAGGTAGGGTCCATCGACTGGTGCTAATGTTACAGAAAATTTGACATAGATGCGAAAATGTAACACTGTCCTATCTCATCAGCCTTGATCCATTTCTTGTAATCCTCAGTTTCCTTTTCGGATGCCCCCTCACCAGGCTTCTCAGGACAGATCTCATAGAGCACAAACTTGTACCCTTCAGCAGTCAACACAATATCCAAATTCATTTTTAGTCAATGTAATTAGTTCTAATTAATTTTTTTCCTTAAGAATGACAGCAAGTGGATTGAAAGAGCTACTCATCTTAATACTGAGAATCAAATAATAAAATGAATCAATATAGGGCATAAATCTTTTTGAATTCTAAAATAAAATTAATGTACCGTTTTTCAATTTTAAAAGAATTCGTTGGCATCTTGATTACCACTTGAATAATATTCCTCTTTAGAGAACCTACTTTCCAAAAAAATTAGGCACACTTATTCCTTTTAATTTTATTATTTATACAAAATCTTTGTCAAATAAAATTAAATATCCTAGACCCTAGTCCCACAAAATCATAGCATTCCTCTTTGGAGAACCTACCATTATTTCATGTCTAAGTGAATTCCACTAACTAATTTTAGATTATCTCATATCATATAGACTCCTCCTTTGGGGGCCTCCTATGTGAATATTGAATAAAAAATTACCCTTAAGGAAATTTATACCAACCACCACAAGAATTTTCATTCCTTATTGGAGGACCTACTTATTATTGAAAGTCTACAAATCGTTGATGGAGACCATGGAATTTTCTCTTGAAAAATTCCCCCTCCCACTTAGTAATTTAAAAAAACTTTTGTGAGGGTTAAAAAAAATATGTCCAATTCTTAAATAATTTGAATAATCTAGGATATTTGATATATTTCTAAAAATACCGAGATATCCCTTTTTTAATATATCAAAAAAATGTGTGATAAATAAAAACTTTCAAATACCCTTGATCATTAAAAAAATAATCATTTTTTATTCTTTAACCACACATATTAATATCCACAATTCAAAATAATTATGAATTATTCACATTTAGCATCTACATGATTTAAGTCAGGCCAGTATTCCATGTTGTCCATAATTATAAGGGAAGCGTTAACACATATTGACAACCCAATAATTAAAACATGAATAATCGAGACATAAATAAGAAAATCGAGATAAATAAGAATTCCCGACTATTATTGTCAAGATACAACTCTGTCGTAGATTGGAGTTCTCAAGAGTCATCCTTGAACTCAACGGTCATCCTTGAATCCAAACAATTCATGTTGTAACTACGCACCCATAAACTACCTCTGATTATCGATCTTTCGTCACACTTCTCCATTGACAATAACGATAAAAAAGTAACAAATTATAGATGTCCTATCCCTCGATGAATAAGTTCACATTCTACATCAATATTACATTAATCCAACATAAAAAATAACCATGAATAAACCATCATAGGATCCAATCACATAAAACAAACCCATAAATACATGACCATAATAGTTGGATAAGATCGTTGCAAAATAGAAGTTAGCACAGATTTATATTCTACCCAAAATCCATGCACATATACGATTGTCTTATTTGAACAACATGGCTAAATTCAACCTATACTCGGTATTAACAAGGCTCTGATACCAATTGTTGGAGCGGAAGTCCAAGGGTCTATTGAAACGCGTATAGATCGAATTATAAAAACCTACATATACGTGAAATCCTAGAAGGAAGATTTAGAATTTACCACTGAGATATCTTTGATTCGATCTCGTTTTATCATGAATATAATATGTGATGGCTCGATTCACCTCACGATATTCTACTGCATTCCCGATATGGACAGTCACGAGTAGAGGGTGGGCTTCTATTTCGTGAGCACCTTCTCGTCTCCTCTTTCTTCTTTACTGTCTCTCTTTATCACAAGTATGAGCTCGGGTCTTTTGAGTATTCAATAGTGATGGCTAGGTTAATAAAGAATGAGACTTAGGTGCATATATATATAGGCTACAGCAGGGACCCTAAGGAGAGATAAGGATGTGGATCCTAATAGACCTGAGAAAACCTAATCCTTCCCGAATCATAATCTCAGTCTCTTAATTATAATTAATACCACTAAATAATTATAATTGCAACTCCACTCCTTAATCCAAAATTATATTTCGAGCTCCTCATTACTAATTACTTAATTCTCCCCACGTTAAGGTTATAGATACCCGTTAATAAAATAAATTACTGATAATTTATATGATTAACTTCTTTAAGTCCTTGAGTGGTCTAACTTAACTTATTTCTAGGTTGGATTAACATAATCCACCTACAAGGTTTGACACATACAAAACTTATAAGTATCTCAAGGGGGTATCCACAGTCTCTATACTGAGGCGTGAATTCCATCCATAAAAGACTTTCACCGTACATTAATCACCATTACCCAATTTATCAAGATTATTGATTCAATAATGAATCTCACCTGATAAGTCAAAGTAATAAATAACTAGCACTTGTGTCCATCAATTATATATGGATTAAGAGGCTTAAGTAAACATAATAATCACGAGGTGTACATTGTCTTATAAAATCAGTATAAAAATAATGACTCAAATTGGTCCCGTTCAATATACACAAAGTGTACTAATAAAATAAGTTGAAACTCTATTGCTTCCTGTAATCAAGATAGACCTACTAAGATATTATGCTACAGTCTTACTGATGATGTGTCTAGTTCCATCTAAGACTATGATCGATAAAAATTATATTCCACAAGAACAGGTGATCTGATCCTTTTTGTATAAGTCATACTCTACTCACTAGAACACCTACTAGGCAGAGTAAAAGACATTAGCAATATATAAAATACTGCAAACATTATGTCTATACATGATTCTCATTAAAATAGGAATAACTGATTTTATTATAACAATGAATCCATAATTAAAAATATTATATAGAGCATGGTTTTAGTCTACTTCTCTAATAGAAATGAGGTGAAGGTCTTTCTCTAGTTCCATCATAGGTCCATCCCATATATCGTATAACAATCTTTCTAGAGGTAAAATTTCTAGTTTCCATCAACTGGCCGAATTATTTATTAATAACTTCTTCTTTGGGGCTAATACAATCAAGAGTGTTACTCATCTCTTGACCGTACGCCAAAAACCTGGAGAAAGTACTCGGGAGTATATCACACATTTCAACAATGAGAAAGTCGAGGTGGTGGATTATAATAAAAAAAAAATAGCTATTGTAGCACTGATGAGTGGATCACTCACCAAGGATCTTTATTATGCTCTAGTAAAAAATCCACCCAAAAGTTTGGCAGAGATGATGGCTAAGGCTGGGAAGATTATTAACGCCAAGGAAGCTATGGTAGCAAAAGAAGTTCCAGAGACAAAAGTTGAAAGTCATAAGAATAGTTTGTTCAGGAAAGATCAAAAGGATAATAAGACTGACGAAATCAAGAAGTATGACAAGTATAATCCACTCACTAAGTTCATCACACAATGGAGGTAATTAGGGGCAACAAATATTTGTACTGGCTTAGAAAATTAAAGTTGCCTTCTAACAGAAGGGATAAGTCCAAGTATTGCGATTTTTACAGAGATCATGGACACACTATTGATAGTTGCATCATCCTCAAGAATGAAGTGGAAACTCTTATTCAGTGAGGAAAGTTCCTAAATTTATTGATCGAAATGGTAATCGAGATACAAGAAAAGGATTCGAGTCACCTAGCCGAGGAAAGGATGACGCAACAAGGGCACGCAATAAGAATTATGAGGATACCTTAACTTGCTTAAGAAACCTGATGAACCAGAAGTAGAAGTGGGGATGATTTCCTTTGGCTATCACTTCATCGTAGATGGAGCCACTGGTATAGGAGATAGACTTGTTGAGCGAAAAGCCTACCTAAGTGAGGCAAAATCATGTCCTACTATCAGGCAGATTGACAACTCCAAGGATAATTATGGTCAGCCTAGGAAAGTTAACAAGGATAGATTGGTGATCGACTTATCAAAAAATGATTTGAACAGAGTGCTCTCTCCTCATGACGATCCATTAGTTATCACTTACAGGGTTCACTATTGTAGAGTAGCAATAATTTTTGTCAATAATGGGAGTTATACAAACGTCATATTCTATAAATGTTTCAACAGCCTAGGACTGCATGACAGTAAACTAAAACCTTACCACAGGCCTCTTATAGGGTTTTCAAGAGAAAAGGTGTATCCCGTAGGAACCATCAAGATGGATGTGTTGGTCGGCACTTGGTCGACGAACAGAAAGGAAAGAATTCGCTTCTTTGTACTAGAAAAAAATATCCCTTCAGCTTACAACATAATTCTCAAAAGAGTGGAAATGAAGCAATCAGAGACAGTACTATACATCGTGCATCAGTACATGAAGTTTTCTACTAATTATGGAGTTGGCGTAGTTAATGGCAATCAAATGAAAGCTAAGGAATGATAATATACTTCAGTCGACCAACAAGAAGTATAGAGGGGCCCTAATACTACTTTCTATATTGATAGCTTGGATCCTCGAGAGGAGGAAGATTTGGTGAAGGGCATATTATGGAAGAAACATAAACTATTGTGCTTAATGATGAAAAATTCGAGAGGACCAGTTAGATTGGTTCAAGACTAACACCATCTCTCAAATAGGAATTAATTAAATTCCTTAGATATAGGAAGAATGTGTTCCTCTAGATCCATGAGGATATTCCAGGGATTGACCCCAACTTAATTTGTCATAAGCTCAATATTTACAAGGTTGCTAAGTCGATCAAGTAGAAATGCAAAGTTTTTATCCTCGAGAAAAATATGTCGATCCAAAAGGAAGTAAAAAGGCTACAGAAAGCACAATTTATAGAAGATGTCAAATATCTGACCTGGTTGGTCAATGTGGTAATGATCGAGAAGAAGAATAACAAAAAGGCGTATGTGTGTAGACTTCACTGACCTCAATAAAGCATGCCTAAAAGATCATTTACCTTTACCAATGATTGATCAATTGGTAGATGCAACTGCTGGTCATGAGCTACTTAGCTTCATGTATTCTCATTTTAGTTAGAACCAGAATAAAATGAAGCCAGAGGATAAGGAGAGCACATCCTTCATTACCGGCTGAGGAACATACTACTACAATGTTATGACTTTTGGGCTAAAAATGTTGGAGCAACATATCAGAGGTTGGTAAATAAAGTATTTGAAGAATAGATTGGCAAGAACATGGAGGTATAAGTAGATGATAGGCTCACTAAGAGAAAATTTGATCCTGACCATATTGTTGTTCTGGCCCAAACATTTGACTAGCTCGAGAAACACCAAATGAAGCTCAATCCAAACAAGTGTATATTCAGAGTACGAAAAGGAATTTTATTGGCATATATTGTAAATCAAAGGAGAATTGAATCCAATCTTGATAAAACAAAGGCTTTACTGGAAATATAGTTCCCAACCAGCAAAAAGGATGTGCAAAAACTGACAGGGCAAGTAGCAGCTCTAAATCGCATTGTTTCTCGAGAAATGGATAAATGTCTACCATTCTTTATAGTGCTTAAAAAGACCTTTGAATGGAATGATGAATGAGAAAAATATATTTCTGGATTTAAAGAAGTACTTGGGATCTCCCCCACTACTCTCTCGACCAGTTTTGGGCAAGAAATTGTATTTATATATAGCTGTTTTAGAGTCCTCCATTATCTCAGCTTTGATTCGACTAGAGGAAGGAGTTCAAAATCTAGTGTACTATACTAGCAAAGTATTTTAAGGAGAATAAATTAGATATCCACGCTTAAAAAAGTTGGTATTAGCACTCATTGAAGCTTCCAAAAGAATGAGGCCATACTTCTGAAAAAGCGCAAAAGTAATTTCCTTTTTAAGTATAAAACTCAATGGAAGGTGCGGAAGCGAATATAATTGATGGTTCAACAAATAAACAAGGCCGAATTTTAATTTCTTCAAAACAAATTAATCCAAGTCCTAGAATTTGCCTAAGTCATAATTTTCAATTAATCAAAGTTAGGCGAAACCAATTTTAGCAAATGACTTGAATAAACCAAATTTATCCAATATTTAATTTAAGTCCCAAATTAAATGAGTGTGATAAATAAACCAAATTTTATCTTGAAATTATCCTAAGCATGGATTATAAATTAATGAGCAAGATAAAATAAACAATGTCACACTACGCCGAGATGTACGAGGAAAAACCCAAGACGGGAAACAACCTCGGACGGCCCTAGCCACAAGTCCACTAGATACGGAATTACAATTACAAGACAGATAGACTTACAACGACTGACTAGATCCCTCTCAAGCCTCGACGCTCCTTCTCGTAGAAACCTCTTCCTAGCGGACAACCTCGGAACACCACCGCGGTCTCGAAATCCACCGATGGGACTTTATATGGTCACCGTCACCCAAGCATGGAGCATTTCTCCAAGTGGGTAGAATCTCAACAAAAAGTCTTCTTTGTGATGGGGTGTAGAAGCAAACCCGAAACGTCTCTTCTTGAATTCGGTAGAGAAAACCGGTGCCAAAAAACTCCAAGCAATTGGTATAAATATAGAAACTTGGATAAACACAATTGGGTGTAAACTAGAGTGTGTATGAATTTTTTTTTGAAAGAATAACACTCAAAACATGATCTTTTTCCTTAAAAAAATTTTGTCTCAAAATACTCTCTAGGAGTTTGTATGGTATGAAAAAGATACCCCTTGAAAAATGATTCTCGTCCTTGATAAAGCCTTAAAAAATCAGTTAAGAAACAAGTGGGATAATGGGGTGAAAACTGCTCAAAACCGTTCACGCCTGGCGTCTCGTTCGAACGA
Source organism: Sambucus nigra (assembly GCA_949130495.1). NCBI lineage: Eukaryota > Viridiplantae > Streptophyta > Magnoliopsida > Dipsacales > Adoxaceae > Sambucus > Sambucus nigra. The sequence continues at coordinate 342,963,442 of OX422220.1, read as the reverse complement.
ACTTGACTCTCGTTCGAACGAGACTTCTAACGAGCGACCAGCCTGGGCTCGTTAGAATCTCGTTAGAACGAAAAACTTGTTCGAACGACATATCGAACGACTGACCAGTTTAGGGTCGTTGGCAAACTCGTTCGAATGAAACTGGTTCCAACGACAAAACTCGTTCGAACGAAATCTGGTTCGAACGAAAAAACTCGTTCGAACGACCAGAAAGATTGTAAAATTCGATTTTGGCCCAAAAACTTTTATATACTTATTTTAAAGTTCTAATTGATTCTTTCTGAAAATAAAATGCAGTTTTTATTACACCTAACACCCAATACATATTGTTCCAAGCTCCTATATAAATATAATTACATTCACACCTTGGGAGCATGGAACCTTAGTTGATGACGTAGAAACGAGGCACACAAACGGGCATTTTGATGAAGCTTTAAATTCTTTGCCGCTACGTCTTCAACACACACTTCATAGGCTTGAGAATATTACAATAAATCACTAACCTATGAATAAATGTTTTTGTCCGGAATTGAGCCAAAACTATATATGGACTCAATTGGAAATTTGTGTCCTTACAAATCTCCCCCTTTGGCTATTCCGGGACAAAAACCAAACAAAAATCCTAAAGGGCCGTCAAGCTCTACTAGACTCAAAACATAACCCGCCCAATCTTGACGCAACCCCAGGATCAAACGCTTTGCCATTAAACAATGCTGCTTTAGAAGAATTCCTGCACACTTAAGCAAACTCATCAAATGCATAGGGAATATCAAATATAAAATGCAATTAATTAAATTATTCCCCCTAAATTAATTCTCCCCTTTATCAAACACATGACCTACTTAGAAAGATGTCTCCCCTAAGATAAATCTCCCCCAAACGAAGATACGATAATAATAGGATAAGATACCATTTCTCCCCCTATCATCATTCTCCCCCTTTTTGTTCAGGAATAGGCAAAGGATAAAGAACTAATAAACAACTTAAAATGATAAGACATGAAAGCATATGGGCAATAAAAGTAAGGCAAAGACAAACAAATATCATATATATATATACTTTAAATATACCAATAAGTACTTGTATATATAGATAGATATAAACACACACATGACACAAAATACAATTAGTTTGCACACTCGTATGGCAAAAATGTGTCATATGGAAACGGAAGTGTAGGGGTGTGAACTAGCAACAATTAAATTTAGACCCAAACACTTAAGAAACGTTCACGGAGTTCTCATTTGATTGCAAACTTCTTCACAGTTAAATATAACCTCATGTGACAATATAGATTGAACTCAATGAACAAACATACATAATGCATACAAGCCTAGCATGATAATGATTCTACAAACCAAATAGAGTCATGACATTAAAGACAACTAGGGTAAACGGACATTGTGCAAACCATTGATATACCATCCAATTCTCCCTCAATGAGCATATATATTCTTTTGTTTTTGAATGAATATATCAAACAAACATAGGCCTTGGCAATTGCTTTCTGTTTAATGCCAAATATTCTGTTTTTAGGCCTTTGGATCACGTATTTCTTTTAGATCCAATCAACGGTGGCTTACTATCGCAAAGGATTTAATTCATCCTTTCGGAGCCCTTCCCCGTGCATATATTAATTTATCATGTTTTCATTTTTCACACAAATCTCACATGCAGCGGATTTTGACATGCACTACTCCTCCTAGGTCATAGATATGTAGATGACTAGATTGATAGGAGAACACCTCAAAAAGCTCAAATATAACATGTGACATTAAGATTTCAAAAGAGCTCGTGCATGTGTGAATAGAGGCATATAGAAATAGAATCCATTTAAACAATACAAAATCCAACTACTCCATATAAAACATGGTAAATAACATTTTAAGGATTGAAAATCTAAACCAAAAGTTCTAGCCACATGGGAGCGTAAACGATAGGATTCAAACACAAATATATGCCACATAAAGTGTGTCAAACTAAAATACACACATAAAAAAAATCTTTTTGAGTTTTTAACATTTTTTTTATCAAAAATAAATATATATACTCAAAAGGATAAACAAAAATCATTTGTATTTTTTCATTAAGCTTAAATGAAATAAATAAAACACAAATGATAAACAAAAATCTTTTTATATTATGCAGTCAATTCAAACACAAAATATAATACAAAAAGATAAACAAGTCATAATTTCTAGCATATGATATGAAATGGGGCAATGACTAGAAAATGACTAAACAAGCATACATTTAGCATATGAATATAGCATGAAGTACAAACGCTAAAGTATGAAAACACTAACACATTCATCCATTAGATTTAGCAAGGGAGGAAGCATGTGTAAGTAAATGAGAATCAAAATCCCTATTTTGTAAGGCAACCAAGTCGGATTTCCTAACCCAAATTAATGAAGAATGACTATCTTGGGGTGTAGGAGCTTTAACTACCGTGGTTACTTTACTATGGGATTTTCTAGGAATTCGTTTAAGATCTAAACAAAATTTCCTAAGATGACCTTGTCGACCACAATGTGTACAAGTGAGAACATGTCGAAAAGATTTACTTAAGGAGTGATCTTTAAAAGTATTCCTAGTTGATTCTCCTAAAACATTGGTTTGGGCATTATGAGTAAATTCATTACAAGGATTGAAGCCTAAACCACAAGTGTCATTTTTAATTTGGATCGTTCCTAACATTTTATCAAGTTTTTCCGAACGACATTCCAAATCAAATTTGACATTACTAGAATCTTTTAATTTATTTTCCAATTCAGCAATGTTAGATGATAGTAAAACATTTCGCTCTTCAAAAGCAAGAAGCTCTTTTTTCAAGGATTCCATTAAACCCCTAAGGCTATCTCTTTCGCCTTCTACATAATCAAGCTTCTCTTGAAGAGTCCTCACATGAGTCCTAAGGTCTTCTATTAAGGCACTATCATCAACGACCTTGACACTCTTTCTTAAACAAGCTTCTAACTTCAAATTAGTTCTTTTCAAATTAATAGATTCTTTATATAATTCATGAAAAGCATTTTGACTCACATCAACCTCTTCTTCATTTTCACTCTCTTCTCCACTCTCACTATCATTAAAACAAGGGAATCATGAACAATGACCTTGGAAGTGGCATGTGCTATCGTTTCACCAATCGATGAGTTCTCATTATCACTCACATGACTAGCCATAAAAGCCACAAATTTTTTCTTAGTGGGGGAATCGGGCTTTTCTTCCTTATCACTATCACTAAGGGTTGCATTATATGCAGTGGGTCGTTTACCCTCTTTTCTTAGTTTATTGGGGCACTCATAAGCTCGATGGCCATAACATTCACAACCAAAACACTTGTTAGACTCGTCCCTATCTAAATTGTCATTACTAGGTTTAGGGATCCTCTCGGCTTTAGAAATCTTCTCGCTTTTATCATTTTTAGAAGTATCGAATTTCTTGAAATCATTTTTAAATTTATCTTTGTTAAATTTAAGAAATTTTCTAAATTTGCAAGCAAATAAAGCCATATCTTCCGAGTCACTTTCACTATCGCTCTCTACTACTTGTTTGACCTCTTTTCGGGCTTTTAAAGCAACACCCTTTTCAATTTTCTTTTCAGTTTTAGAGGGAAACATATCTAGTTCATAGGTTTGTAAATCACCTACAAGCTCTTCTAATTTCGTAGAGCCTAAAGTGGGTAACGAATTTAAAACGGTCACTTTAGGAATAAATCTATCGGGTAGGGACCTCAAAATTTTCTTTACAACACGGTCGTCAGGTATTTTCTCTCCCAAGTTAAAGGATGAATTAACAATATCAGAAAGTCTAGCATAAAAATTATCAAAAGTTTCTTTTTCATCCATTTTGATAGTTTCAAATTGAGTGGTGAGGTTTTGGAGTTTTGAAGCTTTAACAACACTAGTTCCTTCATGAGTTAATTGTAAAATATCCCAAGCTTCTTTAGCGGTTTCACACGTCATAATACGTCGGAATTCATCCGGTGCGACAGCGCTAAATAAGGCATTTAAACCTCGGGAATTAAAGTTAGCAAGTTTAAACTCATTTTCAGTCCATCTATCGGCGGGTTTGATAACACGTTCATTTTCAACTAAGTAAGTTGGTGGGGAGTATCCGGAAACAACAGACATCCAAAATCTCTCGTCGATAGATTTTAGTGCCGATCTTATTCGCGCTTTCCAATACGCGTAGTTTGAACCATCGAAAATAGGAAATTTTGAAAATGGGGAAAAATCCATTTTAGCCAAAGATTATTTAAAAGATCGTTAACGAAATAATTTATCGTTTTTGGCTCTGATACCAATTTGAAAAAGCGCAAAAGTAATTTCCTTTTTAAGTATAAAACTCAATGGAAGGTGCGGAAGCGAATATAAGTGATGGTTCAACAAATAAACAAGGCCGAATTTTAATTTCTTCAAAACAAATTAATCAAAGTCCTAGAATTTGCCTAAGTCATAATTTTCAATTAATCAAAGTTAGGTGAAACCAATTTTAGCAAATGACTTGAATAAACCAAATTTACCCAATATTTAATTTAAGTCCCAAATTAAATGAGTGTGATAAATAAACCAAATTTTATCTTGAAATTATCCTAAGCATGGATTATAAATTAATGAGCAAGATAAAATAAACAATGTCACACTACGCCAAGATGTACAAGGAAAAACCCAAGACGGGAAACAACCTCGGATGGCCCTAGCCACAAGTCCACTATATATGGAATTACAATTACAAGTCAGATAGACTTACAACGACTGACTAGATCCCTCTCAAGCCTCGACGCTCCTTCTCGTAGAAACCTCTTCCTAGCGGACAACCTCGGAACACCACCGCGGTCTCGGAATCCACCGATGGGACTTTATATGGTCACCGTCACCCAAGCATGGAGCCTTTCTCCAAGTGGGTAGAATCTCAACAAAAAGTCTTCTTTGTGATGGGGTGTAGAAGCAAACCCGAAACGTCTCTTCTTGAATTAGGTAGAGAAAACCGGTGCCAAAACACTCCAAGCAATTGATATAAATATAGAAACTTGGATAAACACAATTGGGTGTAAACTAGAGTGTGTATGAATTTTTCTTTGAAAGAATAACACTCAAAACATGATCTTTTTCCTTAAACAAATTTTGTCTCAAAATACTCTCTAGGAGTTTGTATGGTATGAAAAAGATATCCCTTGAAAAATGATTCCCGTCCTTGATAAAGCCTTAAAAAATCAGTTAAGAAACAAGTGGGATAATGGGGTGAAAACAGCCAAAAAACTGCTCAAAACCGTTCCCGCCTGGCGTCTCGTTCGAACGAACTTGACTCTCGTTCGAACGAGACTTCTAACGAGCGACCATCCTGGGCTCGTTAGAATCTCATTAGAACGAAAAACTCGTTCGAACGACATATCGAACGACTGACCAGTTTAGGGTCGTTGGCAAACTCGTTCGAACGAAACTGGTTCGAACGACAAAACTCGTTCGAACGAAATCTGGTTCGAACGAAAAAACTCGTTCGAACGACATTTCTAACGAACGACCAGAAAGATTGTAAAATTCGATTTTGGCCCAGAAACTTTTATATACTTATTTTAAAGTTCTAATTGATTCTTTCTAAAAATAAAATGCAGTTTTTATTACACCTAACACCCAATACATATTGTTCCAAGCTCCCATATAAATATAATTACATTCATACCTTGGGAGCATGGAACCTTAGTTGATGACGTAGAAACGAGGCACACAAACCGGCATTTTGATGAAGATTTAAATTCTTTGCCGCTACGTCTTCAACACACACTTCATAGGCTTGAGAATATTACAATAAATCACTAACCTATGAATAAATGTTTTTGTCCGGAATTGAGCCAAAACTATATATGGACTCAATTGGAAATTTGTGTCCTTACAACTTCCAGGCCCATACTATTGTGGTATACATTGACTTACCCCTACGACAAGCTTTACACAAACTTGAAAATCCAAGAAGGCAAATGTATTGGGAAATTGAGCTTGGAGAATATAAAAGTGTGTATGAGCTAAGAACCTCCTTAAAAGGGCAAGTAGTGGAGGATTTTATAGAAGAATTAACGTATGCAGAAGTACCTAACAATCTAAGTTTACCTACCTAGAAAACTTATCTGAAAGATAGCTCAGCTCAAAAGCAAACTGAGATGGTCGCTAACCAACCAGAATCATCGGCTATTCAAAAGAGAGCTCAACGACTAGCTAAATAAAGTAAAAAGGTATTCATATATGGAAATCTAGCGGAGGAAGACTTTAACAACGACATCCCAATTCGGAAGTTGTTTGTGGATGGATCCTCATGCACTACTGGCAGTGGGGCTGGACTTATTATTAACACTCCAAATGATTTAGATATGGAATACAGGTTGAGATTTTAATTTTAAGCCTCCAATAATGAGGTTGAGTACGAAGCATTAATTACAGGATTGGAACTAGCCTCATCGCTAAGTGCCAAGCAGGTGATAACACAGAGTGATTCCTAACTTATTATCCACCAGGTGCTTCAGATATATGGAGTTAAAGAAGAAATAAATATAAGGTACTTGTATAAGGCTATGGAGGTCATCGCTTCATTTCTTGTTGTCAAGATGGTCCGGATTCCAAGAGTGGACAATCCTCAAGCTTATGACCTTGCTCGGCTAGCCTTAGCAACTACAATGGAGCTTAGACAAACCATTCCAGTAGAGATTATCACTAGTAAAAGCATTAGTGTGGAAGCTGTCATTATAATTTTTATAGAATTAGGACCTTCATGGATGGATCCAATTAAGGATTACATCGAAAAAAGGGTTGTTTCCATCTAACCAAAAAGTAGCAAGGAATATGAGATACAAAGCAACCAGTTATGTCTTGAAGAAGGGTGTTCTGTACAAAAGAGGATACACAGTCTCTTTACTTTGTTGTGTCCATCCAATTGAAGTAAATGATCTGATCAAGAGGTTCATGAAGGCTCCTGTGGCGCTCATTCAGCCGGAAGATCTTTTGTGTAATGGATAGTCATGTAAGGATATTATTGGTCGACGATGAAAGAAGAGTATGTTTCCTTTGCCAAGAGGTGTGACAAGTGCTAAAGGTTTGATATTATTCACAGGAGACTAGGGGCTGCCCTAACTCCTATTACTTCTCCTTAGCGCTATGATATTTGGGGAATAGACTTGGTTGGGCCATTGCCGACCACCAAAGGAAGGTTTAAGTATTTAGTTGTCGTAGTGGATTACTTAACCAAATGGATGGAGGCTGAGCCCTTGATAGATATGCCTTATCAAAGAGTCTTTCAATTCATATGGAAGCAAATTGTATGTCGCTATGGAATGCCATATGCTTTCATCACTGATCATTATACTTAGTTCGACAGTGAAGAGTTTGAGGAATATTACATCCGATCCAAGATTGATAAAATACATTCAGCACCTGGACATCCACAATGAAATGGTCAAACATAGATTACTAATAAAACTTTGCTCAACAGATTGAAGAAAAGGTTGAATGATTCCAAAGGAAACTGGATCAATGAGTTGCATAGTACCTGATCGAGGCAAAAATCGGGTGTCCGTGTAAATATGCTAACCGTTATTATCGGCTTCCAATAGCAATACAAAAAAAAAACTAAACTTTAACTACACTCTTATGGAGTATAACGACTAGTCTGGGTATCGAATCCACGGGGAATGTTTGATAAATTTTAATTGATTTATTACTTCAAAAATAAAGTGTAAAAGATGATGATGGGGTGAGAAAGGAAAAAGTGGAAACCTAAAGAAGTTAACTAAACCAAATTAAAACTAACAAAATACGAATTAATTAATATGAATGAGAGATAAGGTCGAAATACAAACTCCTAACCCCCAATGAGGTCACCGGATACGAAAATAGTCGAGAATTAAATATTTAATTTGAAATAATGATGTTATTTAATTCAAGCATTACATATATGAGGGAACGAACCCACATCATACCTAATCAAGAATATAAACAAAGCACGAAGTCAGTTAGTTAATACGCACATCGCATTCTTAAACACCCCGATTACATAGGGCAAACGAGGTTAAAAGTTTTACGATATTTGTAGCAACGAACTGACACGTTCCAATTAATTATTTAATTCAAGGTTGGGTTCATGCATCCCAACCTCACGAAATCTAGCCGGACATGGTGTAACTATAATTAAATAATAAATCTACGTATCATGGAATCATTCTTATGCTAAAAGTGTGATAAACATGAGAAATAACAATAAAAGTGTTGGAAATAAAGATTATCAAGATTCAAGAACAAGAACATGCAAGAAGAAATCAAAGCTTGAAGAAAAACCGAAAAAGCTCTTGAATTAAAGGTGCTAAATATGTAAATTGTTCTCCTAGATGTTTCTCTTTGATATAGAGATTTACAATGAATGGAATATCAATAAAAAGAGTCTTAATGACTAAATATATAGGTTAAAAGTCATTTAAAAGAGTCCCTAAAATATAAAACTCTTTTGGCTAAAAGATAAAGACAAAATAAAAATCCCGATTCTGGTAATTTGTCACAGATCTGGAAAGTGACTAATCGGTGAACCGGTTCGGGTCCTAGGTGAATCGATTCGGATTTCCAGTATGGCCAAGCCTTGGTCGCCTCTTTTTCATTTGGATTTTAAAATTTTTCTCTCAATCTTCAAACTTACATAACTCCTTCACTGTAGCTCGGATCGGGCTGTCGTTTCTTCCAGTATTCTTATGACTTCGATCTATTCAAATTTCAACTTGGTACCACCTCCGGACTAAGGCTGAAAAATTATAAAAATGGTCTTCAACTCCCATTTTCTTTATTTTTTTTCATTGTTTCGAGTTTTCTCTTGCACTAACTTGCATGGAATACCTGTAAAACACATGAGAAATACACAAAATAAGAAATACACACCAAAAAGAGTTATAGCATAAATATAAAATAAATCCAAGATATTTATACCGTACGAGACCATTAAAACACTGAAATGAAGAGGATAAATATGAAGAATTTATGCCTAATCAGTATCCTTTAGGCTTACAGAACTACACTGAGAACGACAATAGGATAAACTCCATACGTGTTAGCTTTCGATAGTGAGGCAGTAGTACCAACTGAAATAGGTCTACCGACTTGTAGGGTACTAAATTTTAAATCCCCTAAGAGTGATGTCATAAGGCAACTAGATCTCGACATGATTGAAGAAGTCAGGGAATATGCAGCATTTGGATCATTGCTTATCTATAAAGGATTGATAGGTTATATAACAAGAGGGTTAATCGAAACAACTCAAACCAAGTAGATCTTGTCCTTAAGAAAGTGATTTAGAAGAATAATAAGTTGGAACCCCATGGTCCTTGGAGTATCACAGTAGTTATTCGACTAGGAACTTATCGCCTAAAATCATTAGAAGGCGAAGAATTCAAGAATCCCTGGAACGTCGACCATCTTCACAAATATTACCAGTAATTTCATTTTTGATGTAATCAGTTATTCAATTTAAGGAAGTTGCGCATTTCTCTTAATCATACTTATTTTTATGTTTTGTTTTTCGGAGTATGGGGTGATACGACCCGCCTTACTAAAGGTTCTAATTTTAGTTCAAACTTTTCCAACTTCAAAAAAGTTATTTAGTTCAAATATTTAATTTTAATCAAACTTTTCCAACTACAAAATAATTTTAGTTCAAACTTTTCCAACTACGAAAAAGTTTAATTTGAAATATTTCTAGTTTAAGTCAAACCTTTTCAACTTCAAAATAGTTCTTCTTTAACTTCCTTTATGATTTCATCTTCAACCAATCAGTAACATGAAGTTAGTAAAAATTCATGTACAACTGAAAGTTAAACACAAGAGGTTTTAACCGACTAAGTTAAAATGCAAGGATAACTATACATTCCTAATACACTTGGTCTCCACTGATAACTAATCCAACAACTTAGTTTAACAAAATTATTTACAGTTTTATCTAAGATCATTAGTCGAATTTAAGGAATTACAAATAGATTTATCCAAGAATCAAAGCTTTAACATTTAAGCAGAGTACTTAGTCAGCAAGCTAATTAACTAATCATAAGGCAGGTTACCTAGTCAGCAATTTGATTAAAATCAATCACAAAGCTTAAATAAAAACATAAATATATCACAAGCGTACTTATTGAAAAATAAGTCCATTTTGTTTCAAACATTTGGCATTACAATCCAAAAAGAAAGAAAGTACAATGTCTATCCTACTGGATGTTTTCCTTTGGCTTTGCTTATCCCAGTAGGAGGCTTATCAAGGGTGCTCGATAGAGTGGTGGATCTAAAATCCCTTAGTTTGGAGCTTTTTCTTCTACTCAGTCGATCTAGTAAATGTTGCGGGTGAACGTACTCATCTTATCCTTCAAGTCCATAGTCCCTAATATACTTTTTGATTAAGCTATGAGGCATCATGAGGAATCCAACTAATGTCAATTGAGAAACTCGGATCAAGATATTCCAACATTCCTGGGTTATATCGATGCCACAATTCATCACCCTTAGGAATCTTCAATAAACTAAGTAGGTTCAACTAACCCCACTTATATCCCTCATTCCTGGCCTGCTCCATGTGCTTATCCAAGTAAGTTGTGTCTCCATCATACCCGTCCATCCAAACAGCTTGGGGTTGCTTATGGAAGTGGAAAGTAATTCTATCCACCTTGTCTTGAAGTTTTCTGATGGCCTTGTCCTTCTCCTAGAGCATCGCAGCTTCGTTGATTATGATTTTCTTGGTTCTCTATTCATCAATAGGTGGTCGAACAACTATACTTTGCTTAGAAGACTAGCTAGACCTAGTTTTCTTCTTCTACAAAGCCTCTAACTCTTCCAATAACTTGGCATTCCCAGTCTTCAAAAATGATACCCCCTTATCTGGACCAATGTTAGCTGATTTCTTCAGACTGTTAAGCTCATTCCTTAGAGCATTATTTTCTTTCTCCAAAAGGGCAATAATTGATCTGGCACTCTCAATTTCTTGGTTCAATGCCAGCTCCTTCTTGTTCATAGAAAAAGTAATATCTTGAACCTTTTTATCAAAGCCCAATACTTCATTCGACGACCCATATTTAACCTCATAGTTAGAATGAAGCAGAGATAGAGAAAGTTTATGGTCTTCCTAAAGTTGCTCGACCAACTCATAATAGGCAGTATTATTTGCCACTGCTCTGTCCAAAAGCCAATGAAGATGAATATAAGACTCCTTCACTTGGTCGAAGGCATCTGGGTTGAACAACCCCACTAGATCTTCCTCGGTCAATGGGATATGGACAACCTCAAGAAGATATTACCTAAATAGGTCGAATTCAGCAGAGATGATCAATTTCTTCCTAGCATCAAACTAAAAATTTACAAGTATGAGTTTATGGAGCGGAGGAAGAAAACAAACAGTATAAACAATATTGAGGATAACAAGCAACAAGTAATCAACATCACATGAAATTGTAAGCAATTAGGAAAAATTATGTTTTTTCATTGATCATTCCATGGTTGCAGAGTTGGTTACATTGTAAAAGATAAAGAAGAGGAAATGGAAAATACATTAAGGAAGAAGCAAAAAATAACTTGCTAGGATGAGTTAAAACTTCTCAATGTCCTTATCCTAGTCATTGGTCTTGGCCTAGTCAACAGCAAGCACCATAGAAGACTCCCCAAAACCCTCATCATCACCATCATCATCATCATCATCATCATCATCATCAAAGTCTTCATCCAGTTTGGGAGGAGTTCCTGGGTCATGTCTCTGAAAAAGTTCAAAATCTTCCTGAGTGCCGACCTCCATCAAAGCTTCAAACCAACCTTCCTCGGAGGATTTTTTTGGCATAGTCTATTTGGATGGCAACAGCAGTGAAGGCCTTTTCACATGCCTTATTTGCAGCCTCTTCCCTATCTTTCTTGCCCTTGGCCTTAAGAGCATAGTTATCAACAATCAGGATAATAATCTTGTCTTTAGCAACCTTTGTCCAATGCCCAAATTTAGTAATTGACAACTTTTCCTAGGTCAACTCATTAATAGCAGTCTTTCGTGCCTCCTTTGTTACTCTGGCCTAGTCCTTGACAATCTAAATCTTATCTTTTCAGACTTATTTTTCTCTTTCCAGGTCTTTGTTAAATGCCTACAAGTATTTTTACAAATTTTGAAGAGCTTCCTCAACATCAACTGAGGAAGAGGACCTTATTTGGTCATCCTTATCCATCATCTGATTGAAGTCCACCAAGAACTGCAAGAGAATGAATGTGTTATCAGTTTAGAATAAATGTGTTAAAAGATTAGTAAATGTCAAATAGAAATATTAAGAATTTACCAATGCCAAAGTGTGATCAACCCTCTCAGTTAATCGGGCTCAAGTTATGGGGCTACAACTGACCTATCTTCTGATAAAGTTCTAGCTTTTATCCCAGCCTAGGGTTGATCGCCACCATATCATTCTTAATTATGCCTTACTCGAAAGCAGACTTCTTGGCCAACTCAGTGGACTTATTAGCCTGATCTTGGTGGCCAGGTAAACCCTTCTTTAACCTCTTGTATTGAGGCTCTTCAATTCAGGCCTCCTTAGCATTAAGAACTTAAGGTCTCTTTTCAATGGCTAGAGAGCTCTTATTACTAGCTGTGGTTTTCTTAGCAGGAGGAGGAGAAGGTCCAAACCCAACCAATAAGTTTGGTATCTTCCTCTTAACCATCTCGACAGTAAGGGAAGTAGGGATGGTGGTGATATTAAGGGATTCAAAAGACGAAGATGTTCCTCCTTGAACAAGTTCGGCTCCAACTAACTCTGCAGCTAAAGAAGTGGATGCAGGGTCCTCGTCTAAGTTAAATAGTAAGCTGAGGCAATGCAAATGGTGATCGGGAAATAAAAGAAGTAATTGAGCTCTTGTACTCTAATAGTACAAAAATATCTCTGGGATGTTCTTCTTTAACCCTTTGATTGAGACCCCACAAGTATTTGAGGTCTCAAAGATTAACTTCACCCTCCTTAGGGCACTTCTTATTACTTTCCTCTGTAATAAAAATATAACAATAAAGTTAGTCGGTAAATCTTGGAAGAGATAAAGAAAACAAGCTTAAGAAAAAAAAGTATAACCTATGCCACGCCCTTCCTGGGGGCTCCTAGGACCAGTGTATGATACTCCCTTTGGAAGGATGGCATATTGCCAATTTTAATAACAACACCATAATCCCAGTAGTCCTTGTTAGAATCTGGCAGGTTGACCACTAAAGCCCTATTGGTTTGCCTACTCTTTAAATAGTATGTACTATCACCAATGGTTCCCCATTTATAGCATAACATTAATTCGGGGATCTCGATTTGAGTCCCATAAATCTCATTCAACCTACTCACTCCATTCACTACCCTCCATGTGTTTAGAGCTATTCTTGCTGGAACGACATCAAAATATCGACAAAACTGAAGAAAGAGTTGGTTTGGGGGAAAGGTAATATCACACGCAGTAATAAAAAGAGTGGGAATCCAATGACCATCTGCTAAAGAATACATATTCACAGGATCGTGACCAATCTCTAGACCTACCCAACGTGAGATTTTCCTCTTCTCTCTAAATTCCTTTAGGGAATTATTGTATATGACATAAATCATAATTGAAACAAAGGAAAAACAGAGGAAAGAGGGAAATGATGGCTTACATAGATCTAAAGGTAACAACAGGAATAGAAAAATAATGTTGGCTAGCAAGGAGCAAGATACCAGAGAAGAAAATATTGAACATGAAGGAAAGGATGGAAACAAAATATAGAGGATGTGAGGTAATAGAAATGGAGGGAAATTCATGTCTACTTATAGGTTGCCTCGAGAATAGGGATGGAATGATTAAACTTCATGAACGATTGAATGATCGTAGGCTGCATACTTTCCAACACACGAAAAGACTACTATGCCTTTTGGCAACTCGAAAAAGTTTGGATTATTTATAAAAATGCCATCATCAATAATGCCTATGATTTTTTTATAAGTTCGGGAGGTCGGTTGCCAACTAGTACTCAGACATTACGCCGAGTAACATTTTGAACAAACACTCTATACTTTCGATGATTCATCAAACATGGAGCATCAGGGACTTTTTTTGTATGTAGAAATTGCTCTCCCACGTAGACTGCCCTCCTAGATGACCATTTAGTTATCTTGATCGGCATCAGAGGAACCTAATCGGTTGGCAGGATGACCAACACCCAGAATGTGAACCATTAGGAATAACAAAGGTTACTCGGATTAAATGGAGACCAGCACTAAATATCAATAGTCTCATTTGTTGTATACAAATGTAAATGCCTGAAGATATAAAAGGATTCCGTCTCTAGAGTTCCAGACCATTATAAATGTATAATTTTCCTCAGCTCAGGGGGACAATTCAATCATTCATAAGTATACCTAACTGAGCTATTGCAACCACAGAAAATAATATCAACAGTGGATGTAGACTTTTTACAGCTGAACCACTTTTAAGATCTTTATATATCGTGTGTTTGTTTGAATTGCTTTCATTATTTTATCTGTGATTATAAAATTGGACCCACTTCATTTTTAGACATCGACAATGAGGGATGATAATGATGCGCCTGATAATTTTTCCAACAAAAAGGCTTAGGGGATTGATTACTGCCCACCAAAACTTCTTCTTGACCGCTACAAATTGTAAACAAGAAGAAGTTTTCAAATTGCTTTATTTATGTTTTACAGCTAAATTTTTTATGTAGTGAGTTGTTCTCTTTTATGTTTTAACCATTTATTTTATGATTAGTACTGAACTTGAGGTGTGAACTCAAATGTTTATGAATTTCTTGTATGGTGGTAGAAGACAGGGGGTTTCTTTTTGGATAGAACTGTCATATTCCAATACATAAAAAAAATAAAAAATAAAAAATCTCCCCAAGGAGTCTATTTTTTACCAATTACATTATGAATTTGTGAAGACAATAATGATGGTTGCTATTATTTGTGATCAAATTTGTGTTATTGGGACACTTTTGACATTTCTATTTTTAATTTAAAGAAATATCTTATCAATTTTCTTAAGATGTGATGGAAATATTTGCATTATTGGAATTGAAGAAAGATACCATTACATGTGTGGTGCAACCATTGGCAGCAATGGTGATGGGGATGCTTGCACATGATTTGTTTACATATAAATATGACATTTGGTATATGTTTTAAGTTTTTATTATGCTGGAGAGGTTGTAATGAAATTTTTTATGCGACCGCACATCATGTAACATACAAAAGAAGCGTTCTAAGACAAACACAATTATTAAGAATCTATATACTACTATAAAATGCTATACAAATAATTTATATCTCCTTCTCAATTAGGCCATCCACATACAACTGTGTAATTCCATTTCTCTTTCCTCTCATTTTTTATTTTTCTCTACGTAGCATTTAGTTTTAAAGAAGTTATCTTCACGTGCAAGCTTTGATAAAAGGCTATTCTAATTCCTTCGTGGCCCTTCAGTTCCCCCACATATTCGTTCCCTCTTTTTAAAACGTTGTTAATATGTGAGAGAACTTCATTCGCATCTCTCTCTCTCTCTCTCTCTCTAAACATGTACGTATTTCTCAGGTAAGACCTTTGCCAAACAAAAATATTCAGCTTTCCTACATCTCTCCCTCAAATTCCTGTACAATCACTATTAAACATAAGTCTCTTTCTCCATGTGCATGTTAATCGGTTAGTCCTCTACACAGATAAAAAAAACTATAGTTTTTCCAAATTTAAATTTTTGCACAATACAGTATCAGAACACACACACACACACACACACACACACATATATATATATATATATAGGAACTCTTTACTATAACTGCTATGGTGAGCAATTATGAAAATCGTGGGAGAAATTGCAATGTCCACTACTGGAACTGTTGTGAATTGTTGTGCTTCACTACTGGAACGTGGGCTACGCTACTAAAAAGTGGCAGAAACTGTAATAAAGAATGTGGGAGAAACTTTCATGCTGCACTACTATTTTGAATTGCCATGCATACTCTAACATACACTACTCTTTTCATTTAGTGTTTGTAATTCAATATTCCATTAATTTTAATTCACAACTAATGGTTGATTTCAAATTTTTTTTTCCCGGTGTCATGTGTATGTAATTTTCTTTTTTGTTCAGGAAAAATCAGTAAGTGAACAAACCAACAGAAAGAAAGAAGGGAGGTATATATGAACATAATTCACTATTGTCACCTAGTCTCTCAAGCAAAGGGATGTTTGTAATCTATGTGTATGTTGTCCAAGTTGACACCGGCAAAAAAGTGCAAGAGGTGCGAAATGTAGCGAGATGTCCTTTTTTACTGTTTGAAATAATAAACTATATAATTGTTAATGGTGATAACATCACATAATTGTTTACATAAGTAACGATGATGGGTTGAGATATGATGTCTTGAGTGAATTGGTGGGGATAATCCAATGTTGATGGTCTACAATACGAAAATTAAGAATTTAGGCAAAGTTGAGGAGTGATT
The DNA here is from genome assembly GCA_949130495.1 of Sambucus nigra. Taxonomy (NCBI): domain Eukaryota; kingdom Viridiplantae; phylum Streptophyta; class Magnoliopsida; order Dipsacales; family Adoxaceae; genus Sambucus; species Sambucus nigra. The sequence continues at coordinate 342,946,932 of OX422220.1, read as the reverse complement.
CATATAGGATGAGTCTGTTTCTTTTTCTCTGTTTCAAAAATGGTTTATTGTGTGTCTGTTTACATATATATAACATCATATGAAGAAAATAACAAAGCTTTTTACATACCATACCTTCACACACATGTACAAATTTGCACACAAGTAAGCATAAGTATCAAACCCTTACATATTTTTTGTTTTACATGGTGGTGGTTTGTAATTTCTATTCATCTCATGGGTGATAATGAATTTCATATATATATTATTTGACTCCACATGTTTCTTATTTTGTACAACGAAACGAATGCATGCATAAATTTAAAGAGTGATGCTATGGGTACCAAACAAATCCCCCAAATCTCCCCCAAATAGCATTAGTGAGTTGTGCCCTGGCGGGACCCATCACAAGGTATAACACTTAATGTTATTTGGGGGAGGATTTGAGAGAGTTATTTGGGACACAAAGCATTTCCAAAATTTAAAATGAGCAGTGTTATAAATGTAATAAATATTTCCATATCGTTATATAATTTTATTGCGTCGCAGTCATCATTGTGGAGTTTTTGGAAATGAATCTATATTGAGTAATTTAGTTGATTTATGATTTTATTTTGGGTACTTTAGTTGATTTATGATTCATTACTGAATTGATGATACACAATATCCAAAGATCTAGATCACACAAATGAAACAGTTTGCGTCCGCACATTATACGGGTTTACACCTAGTTATATATGAAAAATAATTGGTAGGCAATTACTGATGAATATGAGGTAATTAACATAGTCAAGTTCGAAAAAGTTAAAACTATAACTATTTAATGCAATAACAAATTATTCATGCATATTAAAACTCTAAATAACCCATAAATTTTCACTCCCACTAAGATTAAATCTTTTGAATAACTTTTTCATATATAATATCTCTAACACGTTTTACAAGACTCGCTTATCCATATCTTTTATATAACTTTTGGATAAGTTTGTGGTTAACTCCGTTCGATGTGATCCGCTCTCTTTACTTAAACAAGTTGAAGTGCAAAAAACAAAAGATGACATATTTTTATTGTTTTTATTTGAAAAAGTAGTTACTTGAGATAGAAGGTTACGTCTCAAATAAGATTTGGTAGTCACTTTCCTATACAAGTTTAGAATGTTTCTTTTCCCATCTTATTCAGTGGACTGGTTTCTCACAATCACAGGCACAACCCACGAGGGAACACGTGAGAAGAGGTCAAAACAAGCAAAAATCTCACGGGACACTGCTGGCAGGAGATGTAACCCGAAAAGGGATCCACTTTCAAGGTGATCAATAATTAGAAGATATAGACGTGTACTGCTAGGTGGCCATGAGTTATTTTTTTTAGCGCTTCGATTTAGTCATCTGTTTTGTACACGTGCTCTAATATATTTTTTTTCCGAAGGGGTAAAGTTAAAATATTACATCAGTTCCAAGGGAAGATTGGTTGTTTACCTACTTATTTCGGGCCCACTTTGGGTACAAGCGGTGAGATGAGAACCCAGGTAGGATACTACGACCTTTGTACGTGGCAAAATCTACTCCTAGTCTCCTTGTCTCCTTAGATCACTTTCACTATTCCCACCTCCCGCCCACTTCATAATATCAAATAATGGCGGATCCACAAATTTTTAATGCAAAAAAGATGGGGATTCCAAAGCAGTAGTTTCCAATTTTTTTTTAAAATTATTTAAATATTTAAATATTAATAATAAAAGGATCAAAAATAAAAAGAAATTTTAAATATTTTTTAATACACATTTAGTCTACGCCTTCTATTTTGTATCAAAAAGTCTATTTTTCTCTTATCTTTAAAGATCCACGCCAGCCGCATGACGAATGACTTTTTGGAGCGAAATAAAAAGACTTGGACTAATCATGTATTAAAAAATATTAGAGGGACTATTTGGTATATGCGTCATCATAAAATAGAACAAATCACATTATAATAATTTATTATTAAAAAGAGCGTCTAAAATATAAAATTGTCATTACAAATACTAATTAAAATATAAAACGAGTAAACTAAAATTTTCATCTACGATTTTTCATCTTTTGAAATCGATTCATAGTTGCGTCATTGAAAATACAATCAAAGATATCTTTTTCGATATACATCACACAAGAGTCACTTAGTCAACCATTCTCTATACAATTCGAAAATCAATTTTCACGATGTTCATAGCAAAATATGACCTGTAACTGTGGAAATCGGAAGAATTAATAATAACTTTATGAGCCTATAAACTAATCCATACATAGGGGTGATAAACGGACGGAAAAGAAACGAATATCATGCTATTCATATCCATATCTACTATTTGCATGCATTATCCATATCTGTATCCTCCGGAGAGTAAAGCCAACTATCCATATCTGTATCCTCTAGGATTTTTTGAATATAGATAATATCCATATCCGTTTACATTGCTTATCCATTACAATTGACTTGCCTCTTTTAACAAGTAATATCTGTAAAAAAAAGATCAAACCTTAACCGTTTAAAATCAACAATTTGATCTACCAATTCATAATCAACAACTTACAGATTAAAATCAACAACTTGGCCCTAGCACTTGTTGTTGTTTTGTGTGGTGTGTGTTAGTGTGCATCTGTGTGTATGTTGTGTACGTTTGAGGGTGTTGTTGTATGCGCGCGTGTGTGTTGTTGTTTTGTGTTTGTTTTTATCTGTGTGTGTGTGTGTTTGTTGTTGTTTTGTGTGTGTATGGGGGGTAAGTGTGTGTGTGTGTGTGTGTGTGAGAGAGAGAAAGAGAGAGAGAGAGGGGGAGGAACTTTCCAAGTTACTAGTATATGAAAGGTTTTGGAGGAGAGAGTGTGCACCGAAAATGAGGGAAAAGGGGGAAATGGGTAAAATGAAAGAGAAAAGTTTTAGGTCAAATATTTTGCTTGAGTTTGTTTTGTCCACTTTTTGTTTTTTCTATTTTTTTCTTTTTTTTCCTTTTAAGCAATTTATTTTTTCCTTTTTTAAAAAGCATTATTTTAAAATAAGTGAAAAGTGATGATTAATATTTTTAATTATATATTTATATTTTACATTACATATAATAAATATTATGAATAATAATTACATATAACTAATATTAATAATAAATTATTATTAAATACAATACGGATACAAATATCTGAAAAAACGGATATTCGCAAATATGGATACTTCGCCTCGAATACGGATTATCCATGTCGGATATACATACTATCCGTATTCGTATCCATTTTCTCTGATATTTTAATACCATATCCATATTTGTATCCATATCCATTTTTTGAATAAATATCCACACAATTCGAACTCGGATGCCGGACGAATTCGGATTTTCAAATATTTGTTTACAACCCTATCCATACACAATGTGTTTTCCTTTTTCTACCATTTCAATAGCCAACCCCTCATCCCATCCACATCAACAAAGTCACTATCGAATTTGATATCAAATTCAATTAACTCAAGCTCATATCGAAGTACAATACGCTCTTGCTCGGTGAAATCATCAACATAAAATTCATATAGATAAACCAACTTATTTATATCAAAAGCAACAAATGAATGAGAAAAATCAAAAGATGCCCCTGTGACACCTCGCCTAATAAAATAACGGGTGATCAGTCCTATATCAAATTAAACCGAAATCTCAAATGATTTCATTCTCAGCATCGCTGTCGAAAACCAATTAATTACTAATAACCTTTTAGGCCTGATGTCAAATTTTAAACCTTCTTATCTTTTTAACTTAAAGCACAAATAAAACCATTCACACGGTAATATAAACAACAACTGAAATGAACAAATAAATAACCGATAACTCTCGGTGAAACATTTATACAGCCAAATCGAATGTGTAAAAAAATGTTGGAAATAAAACAAATGACATCCGTTGGGCAATATGCCCGAATAAACTTACAATACCTCCTATCTAGATCACAAGTATGGAAGCGTCTAAACAATTTCCTGCCAACATCCACAGCTGCGGCAGAAACATCTGACTCGAAGGGATAATCATCCAAGCGTCCCTGTGTCTGGACACCTAAAAAGTATAACAAAAGGGGAAGAAAAAGAAAAATAGATACGGGTCAGAGTCCGGGTTTTGAAAAATATTTCAGCAAGTGCTTAACATACTTTCATATTCAAAATATGATACTCTCCATATTTAAAATGGTGTCGCACTCACATGAGATATCCCTCACCTCTCATCTAAAAGTGCACAGCTAACGCATGTATTTTAACCATCCTAGTTACGCTACCCATCCTAACTAGCATCTCACAAAATTTCCAAGTCACCGTACGCTATCTTGTACCTCGTGTATATGAGATATTCTAAGCGTTCGCCCAAGCTTATACATTATAATCTCTTGCTTCTCATATAACCATTCATTTTAAATAACCTTCACTCATTATTAACCTATTCACATTTTTGGGTTATTGTCTCGTATATAATATTCTCATCTTTATATACGTATATGTTAGACCAAGAATAGTTGCCTTTGGGTGGTTTCAAACAATTTGATTCTAAATTATATAAAACCCAATTTTAAACGAATTTTAGTTCATCCCTAAACTATGCAACTACGTATCAAAACAAATTCAATATGCACAAGCTTCAGAAAAAATCCCCCACAAGGGCAAAACCTTTTATATTTCTAGAACTTTGAAATAATTTACAAGACCTTTGACTTAAAGACCACTTGATAATCGTCCACAAGTGTAACGCACGGTGCCTTAAACAAATCTTCAAAGTACCGGTCTAGAAATCAGCAGTGGCTTACGCACAGCAACACCACGAGGACACACAACCCTGACACGCAGTTTTCAACAAATAATCAACACGCAAAAGATCCTCAACGACATGCAGTCATAAACTTCATAGAGTCTCCCTCCATAATAGCACGCATATTTCTAGTTGTAGAGTTCTTCTCACAAAGGTTGATCTTTAGGCAAAGTATGGTTTGGGTTCCACAAAATAACTCACACAAAAAAAAAACTCTCTAGGATTTCTGAATTGTGAAAACCAATTTGAACCCTTAAAATTGTGTTGGAGAAAAGTGACGCGACTAAGAATTTGTCTCAAAAGTGCGTTTTACTCTAGGCTCAAGTGCAAGCCTTGTCGCTCAAGTAATAACCCGGTAAGTCGGGATCGTCTCCACAGGGATCAAGATTGCCAAATCGAAATAGAGAAAGCTATTAAATATTGAAATGATTCCTTAAAAGAAATAAAAAGATGATTAATGATTTGAAAATTTTCTAATGAAATAAAAACTTTACTTAAGGAAAACAAATTGAAAATTGCAAAAATACTTAGATCTGACAAATGGGAGAAAATAGGGTAGGGTACAATCCCTCAATCCTTAACAAATTATCCTATAGAATACAAGAATTATAAATTAAAATTATTGACTAGATCCGGTCTTTATAAATTCTAAGCATTACATATATGAGGGATCTAGCCCGCATCATATGAAATCAAAGATAGATATAAAGCGGTGAATGATAAATTATACTCGCAAAGCGTTCTTAAACATCTCAAGTACCTAGGGCAAGAGAGATTAAAAGATTGACAATGTTTGTATGATTTTCTTTCACGATTCAATCAATATTTTAATTTAATCTCTATTTTCTACATAAATGATTTGCCTTGGATTGAGTTCATGTACCCCAACCCTTGGGAATTTAGCTACTCATAATTTGGTTCAAGAATATAAACAAATTCACACATAAAATTATGAAACTACAAGACATTGTAAAAGATTTGCAAATAATAAAGTAAAAGAGAACAGAATGATATTACTTGAATTCAGCAACAAAAACGAAATAGGAATTCAGAATTTCTTACAAACTAAGATTCACGCAAACTCTTAAGGAAATTGGAAACTTAACCCTAGAAATTTGACCTAAAATTTAACCTAGAACTCTCTCTCCACCTAACTGCACTCCACCGCCCTCAAATGATGTAGGGCATGGCTTTTATAGCACATAGTATCGAAATTGACAGCCAATAGTGCTTGTGGCACAAGTTTCATCCGTTGCGCACGCCAAAAATATGCCAGAATTTCACATACCCGGACCGGTCCGGATCACCCGCGGATCGGTCCGATAGCCATCGGATCGGTTCTTTTATTTATACCGGATCGGTCCGGTCCTAGGAGGATCGGTCCTATTTTCTTCTCCATCGATTTGCTATCCATCCGGGGTATACTGGACTTGGCTAATTCGAATCGGTCCGGATCCAACCCGGATTGATCCGATTTTCTTCAGCTTTGAGTTTTTCCTTGCAACTTTGACTAGCTATATCTTCTGATCTAGAAATCTGATTTGAGTGCCGTTTTTTCCTATGCTCTTGTGAACTCATGCTCTTTAACTTCACTTTTGATGTCGCTTTCGAATTCTGAATGAAATTTATGCTTTTGCCCTTTTACTTTTCTTCTGATTTTCTTCTTTTCCTTTCTTGCATTCCATTCCTGAAAACTTCATCATAATTACACAAAAACTAGGGAATATTGTTAGAAACAGACAATAGAGTGATATGGACTAAAAATGATTCAATTACCCTGTTCGAGATATTAAAATCACTAAATTAAGGGGCTAAATTCAGAAGAATTTACGCTTGGTCAAATCTCCCTAACTTAGGACCTTGCACGTCCCGGGCAATGTAACTGAATTTAACCAAAATTCTACTCTTGAAAATTCCTTTATTAAAATAAAATTCCACTTTCGCAGGCATGCGATTGCATTTAGCATATGCAACAAGCCTTTAAACCTCTAGGTTACCCTAGTAGGACGAGCTTTGTCTCGTGAGGGTTTGGAGTGAATACACCCACAAAATTCTTTATTGACTCAAATAAATATCAAAATACTTAAAAACTGTACAATGTAAACTTTTCGAAAAATAATCACCATAAATTCATATTCAAATGTCTCAAACCATAGTGTGTGTGTGATAAGCCAGAAATTAAACCTCAAATTTCCACCGATTGAGCATTACGCTACTTTCCGAAAATTCGTTTTGATTCAAATTCTTACAGATGCACTCACAAACGAATCATTCGGATTGCGGCTATTTTCTCTCGGTATGCATGATATAAAGAGTAAATACAATGGACAAAAATTCACGCATACAAAATTGAAAAGAAGGAAATATATGGTGAAAAGATCTCATCATCGGAATACAATTATTAGGAAATGGGAACATCACCTCTAATTCTCACCATTTAATCTCTCAATTTATCTTTTCATGTCTTAGCTCTCCATGCAGTAATTAATTTCGCCATTCGGACTCAGTTAGGACTTTTCAGGTTATAAGGTGTAAAGGGTAAAAATGGGAATGGACGGATTGTTCGTTATTGGAAAATATCCTTATGACGTCCATTAGTGCTTTTTCGGGCATTTGCTCATTTTTCTCTTTTCATTTTTTTCTTGCTATTTTTTTTTTTCTGTTTTTCTCTTCTTTTTTTTTTTGCCCCTTTTTATTGCACAATTTGGACTTACTTGATGAATTTTCTCAATTTTCACAATTTCGGGCTATTTGGATTTTTCGGGTTATCAAACGAAAATATAATTTTTATTTGGCTCAACTTGGGTTGCAAAGGGATAATTTTGTTTTTCACAACTTTTTCTGGCTAATATTTTTGGGTTAAACAAACGAAGGCCTACTTCATTGTCCAAATTGCTAATCACATTACTATATGCATCTCGAGATTAATTAAGTTTAGAGATATATTTAGCACGAATTTCGAGATAACATTTCACACATTTCCCATAACTGATCAAAACAAAGGATTGAGATCATCAACGACTTATTAAAACACTGAAAATAACTTTGAGTTAATCATAAACTCGGATTGATTTAAAAACTCATAAAAATTGAAAGGCTCAAAATCTCACCGGGTTTGAACTAATCTCCACACTTATTTGTTAAGTCGTCAATTTTCTTTCAATTTCCATCTTCGGTCAATTTTGGCTTAGTGCAATTGAGATTTAACAATTTGAGACTTTAAATAGAATAAAGGTGATATTTTTGAAAATTTTAAATTCCAACTTCTATTTATTTTAAAAAAAATATTTTTGGTTTTTTTTCAAAATTTTTCAATTTTTTTTTAAACTACACGTATATATGAATACAAGCGAAGTTTTATGAATACGCACCTGTCATCCCCCCTAACTCAAGGATTTGCATTGTCCTCAATCAAATGGATAAAAGAGATAAAGAAGACAAGATAAAGAGTGCGATAAATAAAACAAGCAAATATCATATTAAAACTGTAGATTACAAACAAACTGTAACACCACTGGGTAAGCAAAAAGAAAAAAAAACAAAAAAAAAAACAAACATAGCTATAAAAATCCTAAAGGGGAGAGGGGCATCCTAAGGGGCGGGTGAGGGATGGGAAGGACTGGGAGCAGCAGGATCATAAGGATTGTAATAGTAAGGAGGAAGAGGGGCCTCGGGTCCCAACTGAAGACGGTACAAGTCGGCCTGCATACGCAGGATCAAACTCATGTCCCTCTCGTAGGAGGACACATACTCGTCGAAACGCGTTTCAAGGGAGAGAAAGCGCTCAGTCAAGCCCGTACCAACCGGAATATAATCCGGATCAGCAGTCTCATCATATTACTCCTCCTCACCTTCCTCCATCTCAACGTCCTCATCAGCGACGGCCTCCTTCTCATCGGACTCCTCGTCACTCGAATCGTCACCGCGCCTTGCACGGACTAGCTGAATTTGTCTTTCACTATGAGTGCGGGATTTTGTCCTAAAGTCTTAGGCAAGTTGATAAGATCTTGAGGGGGTGCTATCCCGGCATCCCGAAGCATGGAGGTAATGAGGCGACCATAAGGAAGAGGGGCGCGACCCTTTTTGTCATAGGCCACAAAAAGGATATCGGTGTAAAATGTTCGGGCTAAGTTGATCACTGTCGCAGGGTCGAACAAATGATTCATCATAGTAGCTTGGCGCGGCCTCATTGCTGAATCATTGGAGGTTTGCAAAATATTGGCACAAACGATATGAAAGGTGAATCGTGCCTTATCGGGTAAGCGACCGACGGGAAAAGTCTCGGTATTCCAAACCGCACCGGGCTTGATCCTCGAGATACAAATTTCTTTGGTGAGAACGGGATCAGGACCCGGATAGTCAAACTGGGTCGGAGTGATCACACCATAAGACTCGAGCTTCCATGCCACAAGGTCAAGTGAGAATGGAATAGGGATGGAATCCACAAAGTCTTGGGATTCAAATTCAGCGGTACGGATAAGAGAGCCATAGAACTGACGCACTTCATTCTCCCAAACTGCCTCATAGGGTTCGTTGAAAAAAAGGCACTAGCCCCGGGACAGGAAAAGGGCTGTGACAGAATTGGGCATTTGGTCCCATAACACTTGACGTTCTATATGAATTTTTCGAGTAGGGATGAAAAACCTACGACACCAATTTGCTTCTCGGCGGGACGGTACTCTCCATTTCCGTCGGGAAGGACTTCAATGGAGGTATATTTCTGGGGAGCAGCCATGGAGATGGAGGATTGAAACAGAAATGGAGATAGAATAGAGAAGGTAGGTGGAGGTGTGAAGAAAATGGGTAGGGAGATGGGTGTATTTATAGTAGGGGAGTGGGAAATTGGAGGGAATGAAAGGGTGGGAAAGGGGGGGACGAATTTTTGAAGGAAGTGAATGGATTGGGGGAAATGAAAAGGTGTGGATTGAAGAGGTGTGACCCTTGGGAAATGAACTTCTGCAGACAACCGGACCGATCCAGTTTTGGGACCGGACCGATCCGCCTTACCGGATCGGTTCTTTTAATTCCGCCGGAACGATCCGTCTGACCGGATCGGTTCTTTTAATCAGACCGGACCGATCCGGTCTGCTGATTTTTTTGAATTCTTCCTCTCTCTTCTTTTCACCATAAATGCTCCTATTCTCCATTCCAAACATGGGTTTTCAACCGCTCACACTTCAAACTATCCTCAATGCTCATTGAAAATGAAACACCCCTCACCGTTCGGATTCTCAACCCCGGGACTGACTCAAACCTACGACTCCTAACTCCTAAGACTCAGATGTACAACAATCACCCCATACATGTCGAGGGTGCGACGACCTCACCTCTCTTTGTTCAATCAATCCCCATAAATGGGGTCCGACAGCCAGATTGTGTCGGCTTCTTTGACAATTGCTTCCAAATAGGGCTTGAGACGATGCCCATTAACTTTAAATGTGTTTCCCCCTTTCTCATCTATGAGTTCAACAGCTCCATGGGGAAATACCTCTTTCACAATGAATGGACCTAACCATCTTGACCGCAATTTTCTGGGAAACAAGTGCAACCTCGAGTTGTAGAGAAGTACTTTTTGTCCCGAATGAAACTCTTTCTTACGAATGATTCCGTCACGAGCTTGTTTCATTCGGTCCTTGGATGTTTTAGCACTTTCATACGCATCATTGCATATTTCTTCCAACTCATTCAACTGAAGTTTACGTGTTTCACCGGCTTTATCCATGTTGCAGTTCACCCTTTTTATAGCCCAATACGCTTTGTGTTCGATCTCAACCGGAAGATGACAAGGTTTGCCATACACAAATCGAAATGGGGACATCCCAAGGGGATTCTTATATGCGGTTCTATAAGCCCAGGGTGCATCATTCAATATGAGAGACCAGTCTTTCCTATTAGGATCGACCGTCTTTTCCAAAATGTTTTTGATTTCCCGATTAGCGAGCTCGACTTGGCCATTCGATTGAGGGTGATAAGTTGTTCCAACTTTATGGACAATTCCATACTTCCGCATTAGTTTCTCCATAGGCCTATTGCAAAAATGTGTTCCATTATCACTGATTTTGGACTTAGGCATACCAAAATGAGAAAGTATATTTTCTTGAATGAATTTTATCACCACTTTGCTGTCATTCGTCCTTGTAGCTATCGCCTCGACCCATTTTGAGACGTAATCTACGGCGACGAGGATGTATAGAAAACCAAAAGAAGGTGGAAATGGGCCCATGAAATCAATACCCCAACAATCAAACAACTCCAATACTAGAATTGGGGTTAATGGAATCATGTCACGGCGAGTAATAGCTCCCATTCTTTGGCATCTATCGCATGATTTACAAAAAGTATTCACATCCCGGAAGATTGTGGGCCAATAAAGACCACTTCGAAGGATTTTCGCAGCAGTTTTATTTTTAGAAAAATGACCTCTACATGCTTCCATATGACAGAATCGAATTACCCCTTGGATTTCTTCATCGGGTACACATCTCCGGATGATTTGATCAGCACAATACTTAAACAAATATGGATCATCATAAAAGAACATGCGTGACCATGTAATGAACCTTCTCCTCTCTTGCGGATTCCAATGAGATGGAATAACTCCAGTGACAAGATAATTGACTATATCCGCAAACCAAGGGAGAGAAGAAGTAGCAAATAAATTTTCATCCGAAAAATACTCGTCTATGGGAATGGGATCAATAGGCATGTCGGACGAGAGGTGTGACAAATGGTCAGCAATGACGTTTTCTACTCCTTTCTTATCTTGAATCGAGAGATTAAACTCTTGTAAGAGTAGGATCCACCTGATTAGACGGGGTTTGGCATCTTTCTTGCTCAAGAGATATTTAAGTGCCGAATGATCAGTGATGCAAATGATAGGCGACCCAACAATGTAAGAGCGAAATTTATCGAGAGCAAAAACGACTGCTAGTAACTCTTTCTCTGTAGTAGAGTAGTTAAGATGAGGTCCAGATAATGTTCTGCTAGCATAGTAAATAACATGAGCTTTCTTGTCTTTCCTCTGTCCAAGAACAGCCCTAATCGCATAATCACTTGCATCACACATAAGCTCAAATGGTAGTGACCAATCATGAGCTTGCATGATAGTTGCGGAAATAAGCATGCTTTTAAGTTTATCAAAAGCTTCTTGACATGCTTTATTCCACTCAAATGGAGTGTCTTTCATAAGGAGATTACTCAAAGGTCTAGCGATGGGGATAAAGTCTTTGATAAACCTCCTATAAAATCCAGCATGGCCTAGAAAGGACCTCACATCTTTAAGTGATTTTGGCGGGGGTAACTAAGCTATTACTTCAATTTTGGCTCGATCAACTTCAATTCCTCTAGATGAAACTATGTGACCTAAAACTATGCCCTCGGTAACCATAAAATGGCATTTTTCCCAATTGAGGACTAAGTCTTTTTCCACACATTGGAATATAACTCTTTCAAGATTAGCTAAACATTGGTCAAAAGATGGACCGAAAACGCTCAAATCGTCCATGAACACCTCAAGACCTTTTTCAATCATGTCGCTAAAGAGACTTAACATGCACCTTTGAAAAGTTGCTGGCGCATTACATAACCCAAATGGCATACGTTTATAGGCAAACGTAACAAACGGACATGTAAAAGTCGTCTTTTCTTGATCAAGTACATCCACTTCAATCTGATTATATCCGGAATACCCATCTAGGAAGCAATAGTAAGGATGGCCCGCCACTCATTCAATCACTTGATCGATGAACGGTAAGGGAAAATGATCTTTTCGAGTTTCGACATTGAGCTTTCGGTAGTCAATGCAAACACGCCACCCGGTGGTGGTGCATTGAGGTATTAATTTTCCCTTAGCATTTTCAACCACGGTCATTCCTGATTTTTTTGTAACGACTTGAATTGGGCTCACCCATTTACTATCCGAAATGGGATAGATAATTCCCGCATCTAGCAATTTGATGATTTCCGCTCTTACTACATCTTTCATGGTTGGGTTTAATCTCCTTTGCATCTCACGCGAGGGCTTCACTTCTTCCTCAAGATGGATTTTATGAGTACAAATCAATGGACTTATACCTTTCAAAACTGCTATAGTCCAACCAAAAGCACTTCTATGCTTTCTCAACACATCCAACAACATACCCTCTTGCCCTTTTTCTAGACGGGAAGACACAACAACAGGAAATGTATCATTCTCTCCTAGAAAGGCATATTTGACATGGGAGGGTAGTTTCTCCAACTCAAGACTAGGAAATCTATTTTCGGAGGGAAGCATGGTTGTCTCCCTCGGAGGAAATTCTTCATACCTAGAAACCCAGTCAACATCTCTTAAACTCTCAAAACTCTCATATCCTTGTAACGAAGTTTCCAACTCCTCCACCTCACACTTAAACTCAGTATACGAACTCTTTTTCTCACCACTTTGCACTAAACAAACTTCCAATGCATCTCCTCTTATAATTTTCTCAATGTTCTCATCCACCACTTCTTCAATAAGATCAACCTCAAGAATCTCATCCTCATCACCCATTTGGTTAGCGACATTAAAAATATTGGTCTCGAGAGTCATGTTTCTAAAAGTGAGTTGCATTTGGCCATTCTGTGTATTGATCAACGCATTAGCAGTAGCTAAGAATGGACGACCCAAGATTATTGGAACATGATTTCTCGTATGGGGAACAGGCTCAGTGTCCCAAATGACAAAATCAACATGAAAGTATAACGTGTCCACTTGAACTATCACGTCTTCTACAACCCCACGAGGCACTTTCACTGTTCGATCGGCTAACTGTAGAGTGATTCGGGTAGGTTTTAAATCACCTAAATCAAGCTGCTTATAGATGGAGTATGGAAGGACGTTTACACTCGCACCTAGATCAAGCAATGCTTTTTTCACTCTTTTTTCTCCTATGATGCACGAAATTGTAGGTGCACCTGGATCCTTGAATTTTGGTGGAAGATCATCGAGAAGGACCGAGCTCACATTTTGTGCCAAGAAAACATTCTTCTTCACGTTAACCCGCCGTTTGACAGTCAAAAGATCTTTGATAACCTTAACATATGCTGGAATTTGTTGAATAGCATCAAGAAACGGCAAGTTCAATTTTACTTTCTTCAACACATCCAACACCTCGGTACGCGAAGCCCCATTTTCGGGTGGCTCTAAGCGTTGAGGAAATGGAGCAACAGTAGGCAACTTGACTTCAATTTCAGGTTCAACTTCCTCATCTTTCAATTCCTTTTCTAAGGGAGGGTCTGCATACTCGGGAGTTTCAGATTCCTTAGAACTTTCATGTTCAACTCCATCATCTTTCACCTTTGGAAGTTTTGGTGATAGATCAATTATGCGGCCACTACGAAGAGTAGTAAGAGATTGACATTGTTCTTGAAAATCTGATGATGTGGAGCCAACTGTGGGTTGACCTTGAAGAGGAGGTCTTTGGCCTTGGGCTGGAAGTTTACCCTTCTCTTGAGTATTCACTGCAGATTGCAACCTAAAGATATTAGTATGCATTTCAGCGAACATTCGATCATATTTAGCATTGCTCTCTTTTTGAGATTGGATGAATTGATTAAGATTATCTTCAATAGTTCTCCTAGGTGGAGATACATATGGACCAGGAGGTGGTACCTGTATAGGATTTGGCATTGAAGGAGCCACATGCTGAAATTGAGGAGGTGGTGGTAGAGTCATATGTGGGTTAGGAACCATCCCACCTTGAGGTTGTCCATAATTGAACCCAGGATTCCTCCACGATTGATTATATGAATTCCCTTGCTGTGCATTATAATTTCCTCGATAACCCCCTATTACCTCAACCTGTTCAGTGTACATTGCCTTGTATGCAGGAATAGTAGGACATCCTTTGGTAGAATGACCCGCATTACAAATGGCACACACTTTCTCCTTTCCGGCTTGTAGGGGTCCAGACACATCTCTCAATCGCACTTCAAGCATATCTCTGAAATTCTTCTCCAATTGGTCAAATTTTCGATCCAAAAAAGTGTCCTTGTCCAAGTGATAAATACCGGACGCAGCAGGCAAGTTGGACACTTGTCGATTTCTATTTTGACTGTTAGGATAAAAAATATCCCATGCTTGGGTAGTTTCTGCCACATATTTCAAATGAGCCTCAACATCGCTCGAATTTAACTCCCAAAAAGGTCTTTCACACATGGTTTGAACAAGTTGTTTAGATGATAAAGTAAGGCCTTGATGGAAAAATGAAATCAGATGATGCTTTTCAAATCCATGATGTGGGCATGCACTAACTAACTCCTGAAATCTCTCCCAGCATTTATCAAAAGCCTCATTCTCATTTTGACGAAAGGCTTGAATTTGGGCTTTAACGGAATTAGTTTTGTGTTGTGGAAATTTTTTTGATATAAAATTGGATTGCATATCTCTCCAGGATAACACAGAATTTGGGGGTAGGGACCATAACCAAGTTTTAGCTTTATCCTTTAAGGAAAAAGGGAAGAGCTTCAACCGGATTACATCTTGTGGACAAGCTTGGTCACCAAAGGTCTCACATGTATCTTCGAATTCTCGAATATGGAGATATGGTTTTTCAGAATCCATCCCATGAAATGTAGGAAGAATTTGGATCATACCATTCCGAAAGTGGAACTGACCGGCATTATACGGGAGTAAAATGCAACCAGTGGTAACAGTTCGCTCCGGAAATAACAAATCTTTCATGGGAAGATATGGTATCTCCTCCTCTCCAGCACCAACACCGACACTACCATGATCCGACATATCGCTACCAAAAGGTTCAGAATTCTCACTCAGAGTTTGACTCAATGAACGACTTGTGATGGAATTATTAGGCGAAGGAGGTGGAACCCAAAAAGGAAGAGACTCAGAATTTTCAGAACTTTCTTCGGCAATAAGATTTTCGTGAACTTGGGTGGGAGATGAATTCTGCATATAAGCACACAAAAAAAGATTTTTTTTTCGAAATCACTTGTAGATAAAAAGAACTTTCTTAAAACTTTAACAATTTCGGATCCCCGGCAACGGCACCAAAAACTTGACGCGACTAAGAATTTGTCTCAAAAGTGCATTTTACTCTAGGCTCAAGTGCAAGCCTTGTCGCTCAAGTAATAACCCGATAAGTCGGGATCGTCTGCACAGGGATCAAAATTTCCAAATCGAAATAGAGAAAGCTATTAAATCTTGAAATGATTCCTTAAAAGAAATAAAAAGATAATTAATGATTGGAAAAATTTCTAAGGAAATAAAAACTTTAATTAAGGAAAACAAATTGAAAATTGCAAAAATAGTTAGATCTGACAAATGGGAGAAAATAGGGTAGGGTACAATCCCTCAATCCTTAACAAATTATCCTATAGAATACTAGAATTGTAAATTAAAATTATTGACTAGATCCGGTCTTTATAAATTCTAAGCATTACATATATGAGGGATCTAGCCCGCATCATATGAAATCAAAGATAGATATAAGGCGGTGAATGATAAATTATACTCGCAAAGCATTCTTAAACATCTTAAGTACCTAGGGCAAGAGAGATTAAAAGATTGACAATGTTTGTATGATTTTCTTTCACGATTCAATCAATATTTTAATTTAATCTCTATTTTCTACATAAATAATTTGCCTTGGGTTGAGTTCATGTACCCCAACCCTTGGGAATTTAGCTACTCATAATTTGGTTCAAGAATAGAAACAAATTCACACATAAAATTATGAAACTACAAGACATTGTATAAGATTTGCAAATAATAAAGTAAAAGAGAATAGAATGATATTACTTGAATTCAGCAACAAAAACGAAATAGGAATTCAGAATTTCTTACAAACTAAGATTCATGCAAACTCTTGAGGAAATTGGAAACTTAACCCTAGAAATTTGACCTAAAATTTAACCTAGAACTCTCTCTCCACCTAACTGCACTCCACCCCCCTCAAATGATATAGGGCATGGCTTTTATAGCACATAGTATCGAAATTGACAGCCAATAGTGCTTGTGGCACAAGTTTCATCAGTTGCACACGCTAAAAATATGCCAGAATTTCACATACCCGCCCGCGGATCGGTCCGATAGCCATCGGATCGGTTCTTTTAATTATACCGGATCTGTCTGGTCCTAGGCGGATCGATCCTATTTTATTCTCCATCGGTTTGCTATCCATCCGGGCTATACTGAACTTGGCTAATTCGGATCGGTCCGGATCCAACCCGGATTGGTCCGATTTTCTTCAGCTTTGACTTTTTCCTTGCAACTTTGACTAGCTATATCTTCTGATCTAGAACTCTGATTTGAGTGCCGTTTCTTCCTATGCTCTTTAACTTCACTTTTGATGTCGCTTTCGAATTCTGAATGGAATTAACGCTTTTGCCCTTTTACTTTTCTTCTGATTTTCTTCTTTTCCTTTCTTGCATTCCATTCCTGAAAACTTCATCACAATTACACAAAAACTAGGAAATATTGTTAAAAATAGACAATAGAGTGATATGGACTAAAAATGATTCAATTACCCTGTTCGAGATATTAAAATCACTAAATTAAGGGGCTAAATTCAGAAGAATTTACGCTTGGTCAAAAAGGTAAACTCTAAAAAATGTATTCTGATCAAAACAAAATTTTCTCCACCTAAAATCAATACGCCTGACACTCTATTTATAAAACATTTAAGGTGGTGACGTGTCAAACAAAAAGTGTTCTCATTCGAACGAGCTGTCATGTCATTTGAACGATGTCTGGTCTCGTTCGAACGAGATAGGATCTCGTTTGAAAGACCAGGCACAATTCTCAAGATTCGATTAACAGAGTTTTAAAATTTTTGGAAACCTTGAAACCAAAACTCTTACGAATTTGAGAACAATTATCCAAAAACTTTTTTGATAAAAATGTTTTTGAAAAAATAAAAAACCATTTAAGATTATTCAAAAATCATTTTTCATAAAAGGAAAAATATTTTAATTTTTATCAAAAAAAAATTCCAACACTTTTTATGCAAAATGTAAATGGAACTTAACCAATTTACCAAGATCATCCTTGTTGGGCATGATTGTTGAAGTTAACTTGAATTTCGGATCGTCGATTGTAGATGTGAGCTTTCCAATGCTTTGACAAACTTGTAGCGGTATACGACATTCTAAATGTGACGGACAATGTCCTTACAAATCTCCCCCTATGTCTAGGCCGGTACAAAATAAAAATAATTCGAATTATCAACAAAATGACCTATACAAATCTACCCTCCCAAAAACAAATATGGAAAGATAAACCAATAAGTCTTCAAACATGTCTTCAACAATCAATTTTTTAAATCTCCAAGTTTTTCTCATCAGGGTTTGCAATCCAAAGAATCTTTAATTGTACCTACATACATGAGACAAAGCAAAAACCTCGTGACATATCGAGTTTGACATGATATAAACATAACATGTAAGCATAATCAAATCTCCCCCATACTTGACCCCCCCCCCCCCCCCATAATATCATAATTCATTCTCCCCCTTTTTATTTGTCCGAAATAGACAGGAAAAGAATAAATTAAGGCAGTGAAAATAGGGTTGGCATGAGAACCAAAGCAAATAAACTATTTTTTAATTTTTGATAAAAAAAACACACTCCATGAATTTTGACAAAGACGACCAAATCCTGGAAACAGAATGAATGGGTGTGAACAAATTCGGTAGGAAAATCAACTCAATCATATCATATGTGCAAGATGCATAAAAGTACTCCTAACGAATGAACATAAAAAATAGTCCTTTGGTGTAAATAATCACACTGTAATAATACCCAAGATCTCTCACCCAGAATAAATAATCACACTGTAATAATATCTAGACGACTATGACCTAGGGCTATACTCACCCTGCTCCTCAAGCCGGGGGATTCACCCACGTCGCGTAACTTCCCATGATAGTACTAAAGGGGTATGTTCTACATAAATATATCAATCACACACAAATATATTTATAATCACATCATATATATACTCTCTCTCTCTCTCTCCCTATATATATATATATATATATATATATATATATATATATATATATATATATATTTACATATCATCATCAAATTCAGCTATTTTTGCCTATCTCACTTGGCATTTGCCTATAATCCCGAATATACCAATTTGTAATAATTTATAAGCATACACACACAACTTATTTTAATTCCATAAGTATTCACTCACTTATGATACAATTTTCACATCTCTTATTTCCTAATAGTAGCGTATCACGTCTAGATAGTTTTCTTATATCATCCTACTCGCACATTAGGATATACTCATACATATTCGGCATATTTATATTCTACTCATATATAATCGACATATATATTCTATACGCATAAATATATGTGTACGAACCCGCCGAATAATTACTCGAATGTCATCCATTCCAAACATTCCTAAATTTAAACCTCGAATGTCTCCCACTAACCTGAGACTTATATATAACCCACTTACTCTTTTAGAGGTCCTCGCACTCTATATAGGATCTCCTAATATATATCTCTAAAAGGAAAATCTTCTCCAATCCTTTTAATCCAAGAAAACTTCTCTAGTTTTTCTGCCAAAATCGGACCGATCCGATTTCCAAGAAAAATAAATCGGTCTATTCAGATTTCTGCTTTGTACAAAATTCACTCTAGCACTCATCCAACCCAAATTCTATATATTCTAACATCACCTAACCTCATTAATAACATCTACACACTATGGTTTACCCAACATACCAAGTTATCCTTGGGATTCATTAATTTATCTAAGAATTAAACCCTAATTCCATTAAACCAACCATTTTCATTTCTTCCAATTTCTCACCATAATTTATACCATTAACATGGATTTTAACTTAGATTTCATGTGGGATTATTATCACATCAAAATCATGTGATATAATCTCCCCAAAACCCATTTTTGCGAAATAATTCCAAACCTAAAATCGTATAGTTTTCAAACCAACTATAATATGAACAATAAACACATTTAAATGATTAAAGCAAGTTAAACACTTGTCTGGTTGGATAAATCTGTCGATCTCATGTCGGAATCCGCCGGAGCTTGGCCTGAGTCTCCTCTTTTTCTCCATTTTCTTCCTTCTTTCTCTTCTTTCTTCTTTCTTTCTTTCTTTCTCTCTTTCTCACGGCTTATCAGAGAAGAAATAAGGGATATCTCTTTTTAAATTCAAAATTGACTTGTATACACAAATGTGAGTCCCTACGGATCGAAAAATCACCGGAACCCAAACACTATCTCTGGGTACTCAATTCTGATTATCTCATCCCTTTCGAGACCAACCGTGCGCTCGAAATATCCATTCGGGTCACTTGTAAAAAATTTACGTTTTAAAACCAACACATCTTCACACGTGTTTTCCACATAAAATGGCATCACCTGTCGCTTTTATTCACATGCAACATAAAATATAATTAGTCCATCTCATTTACTTTAAATTATCAAATTATTAAATTACACCCACTTATGTAATTTAATTGTCCGTAAAAGTATGGGGTATTACATTCTACCCCCCTTACAAGAGAATTTTGTCCTCGAAATTCAGACAAGATCGGTACCAAAGACTTTGGATCACAACCACACCACCCGCTTTAGTACCCAAAATCAAATCATACTAACATAAGGTTCACTCCACTATATGCCTTCTAGTAGTACTCAATTGTTTAAAGTCTTAATCGCTAGCCCCAGCTTTACAACAAGCTTGTTCAATTATATTTGTACCGATCCACTCCATTAGTCATAAACTCTGACCTCAATAATGGCACATTACACATTGTGCTTTTACCAATGGCATTTAAATAATACGAGCCTATACATCACTAGCTCTATCGCCTTAATATTATTGGAAAGATGTACATCACTAAGTTCCAGCTTCCCGTGTCCATCCCAACACAAATCTCCCATCCTGAAAGAAACCATAAGAACATCGGACCACTCAAATCGGTCCTTCAAATCTCGTTTCATAGCGACGCAACTCTTACGACGCTCAAAATTCAACCCAATACGGTTTGTGGTTAATGTCCCTATTGAAAATGGACTCTAAATCACGTTCGGTCCAAAATTCTAATTATTCGCTCACCTCTAAACAACCAGAGGGAGAATGACCAGGCTTTCCAACATAAAACCTTAATAGGCACCTTGTCCATAACAAACAGGTACGAGTGGCTACACACGACTCTAACAATCGGTAATTCCCCCCCCCCCCCCAATTACCGTATCATGCTTTACTTCAATTACAAGTTAGGTCAGTTGTGGAAGTAATCTAACCGCAGTGACTCCAGAATCGCATTCATACTGCTTTACTAGTTGTCAATCACCTCCCGTCTACTCATCGGCCCATAGGTGACACGACTTTCCCAAAACAAAATATTATCCCCACTACTTCCCAAAAATCCCTATCGGAGGTGGGGTTCAAGGATCTCATCCTGATTTACAACAATACTGGGAGGAACCTCACATTGGTGTACTCCTCCTTTACTAGCATGTCTGCCCGTTCCATCACTGGAATCGTCGGCTTGATACAAAATTTTTGGGTTGATAATCTCAAATCAACCTATTTCCATCTGCGAGTGGTGTACCTAGAGACAATCTCACTATATCTCACCTAACACAAATTCCCACTTATTTCGACTTATAATAAGTGGTACTTTATACTCCCTTTCTTCCTCTGGGGTGTACCAAAGTTTCTGCCCGTGCACTCTTTCTACATGCGCACTTCTGGGTCCTTTTTCCTTATAGGCATCAACCTTCTCTTTATGCATAAGCCACTCTCAACATTCAACTGAGTAAGGCTCCGCTCAACTTCCACATAGTAATTGGACTTTTCCTCCTCTCAAGAGATTTCCTTTTAAATGGCTTCTCACATCCTTCCAACCCATCTCGGGTGTGCTACTCTCATTGCATACATATACTTGGATCTTCGTCTTTATCAAACGACGCTTAATCCATCTTAGCATTTTAACTTTGTTATAACTACCCCACAGGCATACATTCCACACATCTATTCTCATGTCCTTTTAGCTCGACCGATTCTGAAATAAGTTAACCAGGGCGCCCACACCCTATAATCAATGCATATTGACGTAAACATCACATACTTCTCACATGTAACACACATTATCCTGTTGCCCTCGCATTCACAGTGTGGCTATGTGTGACACCCCGCTTATTAAAATAAGAGGTTGCCAGCCCTATACTCCAATAATAATAGAATCATGAATTGTCCATTCTTAGCACCACTGTCGTGGAAATACTAGTACGAGATAACCACCAAATATTTTGAGAAAACGGATGTCATATAATTTTTCAAGTTTTATAAAACAATTTTGACAATCCAATTTATAAATGAAGGTGGATAGAAATAAAGACATGCAGCAGTTTCATAACCATTAACCATACATAACCGAATAAGCTGTCGGTTAACAGACTAATACAAGAGGCACATAACGTATTACAACAAGTATGACAATATATATAATTACAAAACTTGGGCAACACTCCCGAATATAAAGACGGATCATAACTAGATTTTACAAAAGATGGATGCTTCTAATACAAAAATCCTACCACATCCACAAAAATGATGTAGCTCCTTGACACGGAGAAGGAACGATTAACATGAGCGTCCTTGCAGCTAAGCACCTGAGCATAAATAAGAACCACACAAGAAAGACAAATATAAACAGGTCAGGGCCCAATTTGGTATGATATACGTGTGAATAAGATGCATGACAGTTATGAATGCTAAACATAATAAACAGGTTAAGTTCACTCTTCAATATAAAAATCATCCTCACCTCTCATGTAAATGCACATCCTAGCGTCATACTAGATCATTATAAATTAAACTGCCTGTCTAATTAAGAGAAATAGCTTAATTCCATTTAACATGTTAAATTTGAAAATTCATCAAATATAACTTCATAAGTCCATTTATCATTGGGAAACTTATGCCATACAGTTGATTTATAAATGCATTATTCATTTTTGAAATGCCACATTCGTGAGAATAGTTACAATCAAAATATAATGATTCTAAGACCATCCTTCCGGGAGTCACCCCACTGGATGCGCCCCTAAATGCTACCATCTTTCATGGCCTATAACAAGACCACATGGGCATCCTAAATCGCGTCGCATGGGAAGCGGCCATATACCTTCTACAGTGAGTCATAATCATACCCGGAATTACCTCACTTCGAATAAAACAACAACATAATTTAACCACCGGTCCTATGGCCAAGGATTATATTCTCCCTGCATTCACTAGCCAGGGGATTTACCTCATGCGCGTAACTTCCTTTATGATAGCATTTATAGAGGTATGTATATGCATGCCACAATCACAAGATATGCCCATTTAAAACATCCACTTTTAAATTCACAAAACTAAACGTGCTTAACCATGTCTATGCCAATTTAAAAAGTACGTTTCTTATTCACGAAATCATATGTTTTTAGCAATATAGGCTACAAAGTATAATTATCCTCATACTAGTCTCCAAGAGTTCAAAACAATACTACCCAACTCTCCCCTAGTCCTAAGGTAGCTTACTAGATGAAAAAGACACTAACTTCCATTTATTAATCCCCGACATAAGCCCGAATACTCCCTTTCTAACCTAGGGTATCAATGCCTCTAATGTAAGACTCTAATACTCTATTTAACTTCATAAGATAAGGTTCCTAAGCCTTAAACCTAAAAGAAAAGGGTTAAAACTAAGTTGGAAAAATCCTATAAAATAGCAGGGTTTTCGAATCGATTCGCCCCTGATAGGGAATCGATTCGCTCAAAAGAGAATAGATTCGGCTAGGAAAACCAACCTTCTGTATCAAACCAAATTGATTCGGCCTTAACCCGAATCAATTCGGTTTCCCAGACCTGTAGCCTCCATTTTAGCGAAACGATTCGCTAGGGAGGGCGAATCGATTCGCCCTGGTCGAGATACCCAGTTGGGCTACGGGTTATATGAACCCTAAATACCCAAAACTTATTTTCTTCCCTCAAATACGAACATCATCAACTCAAATAATCTCCAAATCATCCATCAAAGTTGTCTAACTAAAAAGGGCCATATAAAACAAGTCTAGATCCTATTATATTGGATTTAACCAACAAAATCAACAATTTCCATTAATGGTTTAACTCAAGAATTATAACTATAAATAGAAATTATTCACACTCAATCATACATATTTGCAAGTTAGAAACTTGCCTCAAGATTGTAGTCTCGGATTCTCTTCTCGTAGCAACGATTTCCAAGCCCAGATCTTCAATCCTCTTTTTCTCTCCTCTTTCTCCCAAGCTCTCTCTTCTCTCTAACTCTCTTTAGGTTTAGAATGCACAAATGAGAAATAAAATGCTCTTGCAAGACTAAAATACCCAAATACATTAAGTCTAACATTTAAATTCTACTACACAATTAAAATGACTCGTAACATCATAATGAGTCAAAAGTACCCTCGGAGCCCGAAAACACAATTGGTACTTATTTTGACTATCTCAACCAATTTCGGACTAACCGTGCCCTCTAAACTGGCATCCAAGATAATATTGATTAATTCATGTTCCAACATCATATTAAATTATTAATAATAATCCGATTGGAATATAAGTCATAACCGTTGCTTAAAGCACAACGACGCAATAAAACATGATGTTATACTATTTACATTCGCTTAATAGTAAATATGCACAACTCAGTAAATAATATCTCTTTAATCACTTAAAGAAATATTTACTCCAATTTTCTTTATTTTATATAATATATAATTACTCACAAGGTAATTTAATATAAAAATAATTACTCATAAATAAGGGGTATTACATACTCCCCCCTTTTACAAGGGAATTTTTCCCTCAAAATTTAGGCGTACCTTGTTAAAAGAGGTGTGGGTACTTCTCTCGAATATGGTCCTCTCGTTCCAAAGTTGATTCCTCGGCATTGTGGTGTCCCTACTGGATTCGGACCAAGGGCACCACATTCGACCTTTGTCTACGCTCTATGTGGTCTAAAATAACAACCGATTGTTCCTCATATGAAATATCGGGGTGTAACTCGATATCATCCAATGGAATACGCCAATGAGCTCCCTCGCATCTTTTATATTTCTTCAAAGATGAAACATGGAACACGTCATGAATTTGTTGTAGAAATTCCGGTAAAGCAAGTTGATATGATACGGGGCCTACTTTCGTAATAACGAGAAAAGGGCCTACGTAGCGCAACACAAGTTTTCCTTTCTTCCCGAATTGAATTACACCCTTCATCGAGGATACCCGTACTAAAACTTGATCCCCCACTTCCAATTCCACATGATTCCGATTAGCGTCGGCATAACTCTTTTGACAATCTTGTGCAATTCGTATGCGGTTTCGAATAAGGTCAATCTTCAAAGAGGTATCTTAGATCATTTCAGGTCTGAGGAACTTATTATCTCCTACTTCCAACCAACAAGCACGTGATCTACACGGTCGGCCATACAATTCCTCATATGGTGACATACCTATAGTGAATTGGTACGAATTATTATATGCAAATTCAACCAATGGAAGGTATTGCTCCCATCCTCCTTTAAAGTCAAGTATGCACATTTGAAGCATATCCTCCAACATTTGGTTGACTCTGTCCATTTGCCCATCATTTTGCGGGTGGTAGGAGGTACTCAACTTCAATTCGGTCCCCATCGCTTCCTGGTAACTTCACAAAAAATGGGATACAAAAATCTTGTCTCGGTCTTAGACTATATTGATAGGCACCCCATGGAGTTTTATAATTTCTGCAATAAAGAGGTTGGCGGAACGTGCCGTATTGTAGTCCGTACATACCGGTAGGAAGTGTGACGATTTGGTCAAACGATCGACAATGACCCAAATGGAATCATGACCGCTTTGCAATGTCAGCAAACCAGTGATAAAACCCATTGAGATACTCTCCCATTTCCACATTGGTATTTATAATGGTTGCAACAATCCCATTGGTCGCTGGTGGTCTACCTTCACCAATTGACAAGTGGCACATTGGGAAACAAATTCAAAGATGTCCCTTTTCATACCCTCCCACCAATACTGACGGTGCATATATTGGTACATTTTGTCCCCACCTGGGTGTACCATAAATCTTGAACCATGAGATTCCGTCATGGCGGAACGTCTCAAGTCTCCCTCGTCCGAGACTATAAGTCTTTTGTGGAAACGTAACCCACCTTCTGAACTAATAGAGTAGGACTTCGCTCCCTCGGTCAATAATTTACGTACCCGGTCTTAGCAATCCTTATCCCCTTCTTGCGCTTTTACAACTCGCATCATAATAGCAGGCATAACGATCAACACTGACATGAAAGCTCTTGCCACAACATCGTCTTGACTGAGTTCTTTCCACTTGGCATTCCACACCTTCGCTAGCTCCCCACGGGTTTACAAATCAGCGCATCAACAACTATATTTGCCTTACCTGGATGATAATGAATATCTAACTGGTAGTCCTTTATGAACTCCAACCACCGACGTTATCGCATATTTAGATCTTTCTGCGATAAAAAATATTGTAACGATTTGTGGTTCGTAAAAAGACTAAATTTCTCACCTAGGAGGTAATGTCTCTATATCTTCAAGGAGAACACTATCGCAATAAGTTCCAAATCATGCACGGGATAAGTCTTCTCATGGGGCTTAAGCTTGCGAGACGCATAAGCAATGGCCCTATGCTCCTGTTGTAACACACCTCCCAATCCTTGTAGAGACGCGTCTATAAAGACTAAATAGTCTACTCCCCTCCTTGGTAACTCAAGTACAGGAGCATAGGTAAACTTATCCTTCAGCTCATCGAAAGCTAGCTAATAGAAATCATCCCAGACAAATTATACCCCCTTACGGGTCAAGTTCGTCAAAGGGCCCACAATTTTGGATAAACCTTTAATGAAACAATGATAGTAACCCGCCAATCATAGAAAACTACAGATCTCAGTTGGCATCGTAAGCTGACCCCATTCCCTCACCGCTGTAATTTTTCTTGGGTCTACGAAAATAGCCTCAGCCGTAATAATGTGCCCCTGAAACTGCACTTCCTGTAACCAAAAGCCACATTTCTCGAACTCGGCATAAAGTTGGTGATCCCGTAGTGTCTACAGGACCAATCGCAAGTTTTCGGCATGATCAGCTTCAGTCCAAGAATAGACTACAATGTCGTCAATGAACACTATGATAAACAGGTCTAGGAAGTCCCAAAACACTCGATTCATAAGGTCCATAAACACGACAGGAGCGTTGGTTAGCCCAAAAGGCATGACCAAAAACTCATAGGACCAATACCTAGTTAAGAATGTGGTTTTCGACACGTCCTGCTCTTAAATTCGTAGTTTATGGTACCCAGTCCTCAATTCTATTTTAGAGAAGTACGACGCTCCCCTTAATTGATCAAAAAATCGTCGATTCGAGGTAACGGGTATTTATTCCTGACGGTTACCTTATTCAATTCACGATAATCGATGTATTACCTGAGAGAACCATCTTTTATCCTCACGAATAATATCGGAGCACCCCATGGTGACGTGCTACGCCGAATGAACCCTTGCCCCAACAGTTACTGAATCTGATCCCTTAACTCCCCCATTTCTAAAGGATCCATATGGTATGTAGATATCGCAATCGGCCTGGCTCTCGGCGCTAAGTCAATTACAAACTCAATCTCTCTACTTGGAGGTAAACCCAAAATCTCCTGAAAGATATCCTTAAAATCTCTAACAACAGGAATCGAATGTAGGGAAACAAATATTTCTCATAAAGTCTCCTCCTCAATGCAATACAAGTGCGTGCTCGAAGCTCCCTCCGAAAGAGACATAGCCACTAAAAACATTTATTTCCCCAGAATGGCAAAGACTATACTCCTCCCATATCAATTTACCATGGCTGGGTATTTCACTAACCAGTCCATACCCAAAATAACATCATACCCGACTATGTCCAGGACAAGTAAATCGGCCTCAAAACACAAATTACCAAGGTCTATTCCTACCCCTTTACAAACAAAGAATATAAGTGAACCATCACCCATGGAAGAATCCACACTAGTAAAAGTACTCTCGAAAAACTTAATCAGCCCCGTCGAATGAAAAAAATGCCTAGAAATAAATGAGTGCGTTGCGGCCGTATCAAATATCACTCGACCCACATACCCGAGAATGGAAAACTTACCCTCAATGGATGGTGATAAAGGCGGTGCTGGAGGAAACAAAGCATCCTGAATATTATACACGTGCCCGTACTGAAGTTTCCCCTGTTATAGAGGGACAACCGGAATAAGTGCTGGAGGCTGTGGATGTGCCTATTGATTCTGAGGGCCTCTAGGCAACTGCCCCGTTCAACTGTGGACAAGCTCTCCTCATGTGACCCTATTCACCACACTGAAAACAATGCCCGCAAAATTTTTTGAATGTCGGCCCCAATTGTTATAATAGGTTAACAGGTTCTTATATCACCATTGAATAACTTTCTCTTTTGTATTATGTCTAGAAATTTCATATTGTTGTCAGATATTTGGTTTATAAGAGTAGATGATATTAAATAATGTATAGTTTGCAAATATAATCTTTTAGTTGCTTTTGAGTTTTAATTCTCCGTGTATCATCTCCATCTTTCACACCTTTTGTGCATACATTTAGTTTTAGATAGACACATTTTAAAAGTGTGACTTTGGTGATTCACCCACATTTTAAAACAGATACATTTAGTTTGAGATAGACACCTTTTGTGCATACATTTTGTGTATCCTGTAAATGTATCATGTTATGTAATGCCAAGAGTGACTTTGGGGATTTTGTCTCTTTAAATATTGATGCTAATCGAACTTTGACGACTTTCACAGGAATATATTTACACTTGAGATGCCACCCCCAAGAGTCTCTATAGATATTTTATTGACTTGATACATGAGAAAGAAGGTCCACATGAAGAATAAGGATGGAGACAAGATGGATATTAATTCGGGGGCGACAAAGTGAGTGATGAGAGGGGCTCTAGAAGGTGGGGGTGATTTTCTTCACGTCTACAACGTGCATTTTTTCTTTCACAATATGGATTATGTGTTACCATACTAATTATATTGTTGCGTGTTTGGTAAGGAAGTTCATCCTTATTAATTGAGGTTGTTTGAATCTAATTTTGTAATTATATGTATTATGTACAAGCTAAATAATTAAGATATTTATCGAAGTTGGCCATGGATTGAGAGTGAAATTAAGGTTTATTGAATATGACTTTGTAGTTCTATGTAATAGCTATATAATGAAGTTCAACTAATAGAATGTAGGAATGTTTTCACTCTCATCTTATCTTCCTTTAATAAATGTGATCAGAGTGACTTTTAAGTGGTGGTGGTGTTAAAGGAAACATAAAGGCAATTGAGTATGTGTAAGACTAAGGGCTATGGTGGGCAGGGCATCACTTGATATTAACACCGGAGAGAAGAAGAAGCTCACTAAATTTTTTAAAGTGTAAGCTAAAAGAAACAATATTTTTGGACGACTTGATTTGGATATTGTCAATATCATTTCTTAGTAATTTTCTTCAATTGTAAAATTTATATTCGATTTCAAATGTAAAACTAATCATTTTTGTTGATGTGTAAATCTACAGATTTTATAAGCTTACTGAGATTTATAGAATGAACACCTAATCATTCATCATTTGGAAAAGGTTTGTATGCAACAGAAGTTTTTCTTTGTTATATTTTAAATTGTGAGGACAAAGGTGTTTATTAAATTTATTATGGTATAATATACTAAACTAATGTTGTAAAAGATTTTTTCTATTACTCAATTCCTATATGTAGCAGATTTTGAAGACCATGTCGCATTTTCACTTCTATAAAGGAGGTATTTAAATTGTTAGACCCCCTGACTAATTCCTCCTAAAAACATGTCCACACATCAGCAATTAATAGGACAATGCCCGAGGAAAGGTCCTAACCCCATGAGGTGTTAGAGGACCTATATAGTACACTGCTACTGAGTTGAATGTGATCGTGGACTTAGTAGGGATAATATTATTTTCAAAGGAAAATAAATTATATATTTAAGTATAATAAAAATGGCTTTCCAGATTAATTTATAATTTATTATCGGTTGAAAATAATCTATCTCTAAAGAGGCTTATGTTTCCCAATACCTGTTCTTATCTCATGCAGGGTACTACCAAGATAAGGTCTTTAATAGATCACTAATGGGGTGATGTGCCATTGACTACCCTGCGGTATTTGTATGATGTAGGTTTTGAAGAGAGATTGTTAAAATGGTATTTGTATCACACTCCTTAGGAGCTCTATCATGGAAATTTGAAGCTCCCCTTTCAAGTCAACTCTCTTCCCTTGGACTATTCTTACTCTGAGAGACTTTTTTAAATGTTACATGCATTATTATTGACTCTTTCCACCCATAGAATCTGAGGAGATAAGGATTCATTACCTTCTGCCCATCAAGAATATATCTGCATCAGTATAAATTTTAGTTAATCAAGTGATATATATAAAAGAACAAATTGGTGTAAATTATTAAAAATATATAAAAACCTGGAACTAGATGAAGCTGCAAGAAGGAGACAATAGTTCATATACTGCGTATATGTAGTTCTGATATCTACTTCACATAGATCAACTTCCCCATGGATGACATGTAAATTATCAACATCTACAGCTCTACATTCAACATAGCCACTAACTTTTCCTCTCATAAGAGGGTGATATTTCCCAATAACTATACTCATCTTATCAAAATCTTTAGAAGTCTTCAAATTCAATTTCATTTTGAGATAATCTATGCAAGAGGTTCCCCCCACGTGCCCTCTCATGGTTTCAGTAAACATAATTACAGATCTAAGACTATCATCTAACTTCCCTTGAAAAATTGAACCTGGGTTTCGATCAATATTTTTATCAAAAATTTCTCGGCTTTTCTCTCTTTTGTACTTGAGAATATCTTGCACAATGTTCCTATTTACATGCTCCAGTGCTGCAGAAATGGTGAGACATGGGTTTATGCTAACTTCGCAAGGGATTAAGGAGGCATCACAAACATAAAGGCTCGGGTGCACTGTGGTAAGAGAGATTGTGTCAAAAATATGACCACTAGGATTACAAACCCCATGAGTTTGATCTGATGATGCATTGCAACCCCCTAAAATAGGAACTGATGTGCTCCGATACCTTGACATGAAGAAAATTCCTCCCAATTTCTTGGTAAGTTTCTGAACGACATCAATTTTTCGTGGCAGTAAAGGATCATGGGGTGGACAAAGGCTAATTTTATTTTTGCATTTTTCGAATTTGATTTTTCCATCACTCTCATCATATCCCATAGCATTGAGAACCATTGCTTGGTTGTTCTTTAAGCCTAAATTATGTTTTAATTCGTCTAGAATCCCATGTAGTAAACAGTAGCCAGATTGCCATCCATAAGTTGTTATCTTTACCCCTTTTACTGTATATCAAAACTAATACGATATGAGGCGATGGCGTTGGCTCACACAAACTGCCAGATTTTGAAATAAATTATGGGCAACAATGGTAACGGGGCTGAACTTCATGGAACCTTGATTTTGAGTTCTCTAGGTTGGTATTACTATGTTTTGAGCTTAATATGTCATTGTCCAGGGGATGGGTAAATTGAAAGAACCTTTGATCTACGTGATTGTGCATAGAAACCTAATTTTTTTCCATGAACAATTGTTATAGAAAGGGGCCAAAAACATGCATCTTTATTTACGTTTTGTAGTGTTAATTATCACATAAGTTTATATTTATTCTTGAAAATCTTCCAATGCTTTTTATTGACTATTAGTTTTGCATCTCCCTGGTACAAGGGACCTATCCATTTAGTCCTTTTCGTGTTTGAAAACAAGTTGGTTATTTTTAAGTAATTGAACCTGCATGAATATGTAAATAAGAACGTGGATATGAGGAAAAGAAAAGACTTGGCATGCTGAACATGGATTTGGTGATTAGTTTGATTTCTTTTTTCTACTAAGAGCTAATTATAATGGTAATTATTAATTAAATATTATCATAGGTTAAGGTTAGAGGTATTTATTATAATGGTAATTATCATAGGTTGAGGTATTTATTACAATGGTAATTATTAATTAAATATTGTAATGGTAATTATTAATAAAATATTATAATGGTAATTATTAATTATTAATTAAATATTTTTCTACTAAGAGCTAATTAAATATTATCATAGGTTTTACTTATAGGTAATTATTAATTAAACAAAATTGCTCCCAACTTTAATTATGTAGTGTGATATACAATGTTTAAATCCTCCAACAATATCACCGAAACTTGGTTGAGGTTAGAGGCATGTTATATCATGAAACCATGAATTTGATACTTAATATGAGATGGGTAACATTTTTTGTAAAATTTAAATTGATAAATTGTAAAAAGCCTATGTAAAATTGGTCCAAAACTGAAATTCAATTTCTGGTGTATGGTAATTGGACTTAAAATTAACACTATTTATTTTAAGGGTTATCTAATGTTGTACGATATTAGTACAATTAAGTGTGACTTTTTCTTTTCAATGTATATGTTTTGTATACCCTCACACTCAAATATTCATAATTTGCATCAATTAATATCATTATAATGCTATTAAAAGGAAGACTATATTTATTTATACATAATATGTAAGGTGTCCACGTACCATACTTATAATCCATACATCTTGAACATTACATATGAATGGAGCACCATAGACATCTTAAAATGTTGGTGCCTCTATGTTTTCTTATTTTTTCACACCAACATATGACCTTGGGTTCGGAGCACTGATTAAATAAAGACCAAATTTATGTGTATCAATTTTTTTTTATCAACTTTGTATGCCAAGTCTATTAAAATGTTATATTCAAAGTGTGTGTATACTCATTTAATGAACTTGGAATACAAACTCGGTATGTACAACATTACTCTTAAATATAATCATTAAATTTCTGAAACCCTTGAATATCTAATAATCCAGGTTCCATATTTATTACAAAAAATGCAAGAACATCAGCGAAAAAAATGGATACACTTTGCATGCATATTGATTACCAAAATCATGTAACCAGCGCATCGCACGGGTTTACACCTAGTTTTTCTTTTATAATGCCATATTTTTTAAGGCCAAATATTCTATGGTGGATTTTCACGCAAAGTAATTTTGTCTTTCACAGCCCAATTCCAATGATAAACAACTACACCGGATACTCATATTTTGCTATTATTTTTTTAAATCTAGAAAACGATTATTACATGCACAAATCCTCCATAGTCATAGTTACATGTAGATGACTAAATTGATAGGAGAACGTCTCACTTATCTCAAATATACATATAAAGTTTAAATTTCAAATGAGCTCGTTCATGTGTGAATCGAGGCATATAAAAATAGAATCCATTAAGCAACACAAAATCCAACTACACCATGCAAGCATGACAAAGAACATTTTAAGGATTGAAAATCTTAATCAAAAGTTCTAGCCACATGGAAGTGTAAAGGAATAGGATTCAAACACAAGTATATGCCACATAAAGTGTTTCAAACTAAAATATACACAAAATAAAAAAATTATTTTTGAGCTTTTCAAAAAAAAATTCACCCAGCAAAAGAAATTCAACTCAAAAGAAAATATAAAGAAAATCTTTTTGCAGTTTTCTCAATAAAATACCACTTGTTAAGACATAAACAAATAAAAATAAATACAAAAGATATACACAAATCATAATTCTAGCATGTGATTAATCATGGAGCATAGACTAGTAAATGACAAACATACATACAACTAGCATAGATATTTCATGAATCCCCAAAACACTAGAGTATGTAAACAAAGCTAACACATTTACCTTTTCGATTTAGCATGGGAGGTTTCACGTGATAGAAAATGAGAAACATAAATCCTATTTTCTAAAGTTATCAAGTCAGATCTCCTAACCCAAATAAGTGAAGAGTGACAATCTCGAGATTGGGTGACCTTGGCTACATTGGTGACCTTACTCTTGGATTTTTTAGGATCCTTTTTGAGATCAAAATAAAATTTCCTAAGATGACCTTTTAGACCACAATGTGAGAAAGTAAAGACTCGATAAAAAGTAGTACCTAAGGATTGATCTTTGAAAGTGTTCCTAGGTGATTCTCTCAAAATAGTGGTTTTGGCTTTATTAGCGAAAGCATTATAAGAATCGAAGCCTAAACCACAAGTGTCATTTTTTACTTTGACGGTTCCTAATATTTTATCTAATTTAGCGAACCTACATTCTAAATCAAATTTGACTTACTAGAGTCTCTCAATTTTTCTATTAATTCTAAGATCCTAGACTCTAACAAAACCTTTCTCTCTTTAAACATGAGAATCCCTTTCTTCGTTGTTTATATTAAACCTCTGAGGCTATCTCTCTCGCCTTTAACATACTGAAGCTTCTCTCGAAGATCTCTCTCATGTGTCCTAAGGTCTTCCACTAAAGCACTATCATTAATGACCTTGACACACTCTCTCAAACAAGATTCTAACTTCAAATTAGCCCTTTTTAACTTAATTGATTAGGCATACAATTCTTGAAAAGCTACTTGAAGTTCACTCACATCAACCTCTTCTTCATTTTCACGCTCTCTTTCATCTCCACTCTCACAACCATAAAAAACATGGGATTCACAACCTTTGGCCTCAGAAGTGTCATGTATTATAATGTCATCATTCGACGAGTTCTCACTATCACTTACATGACTTTCCATGAACGCGGTAAAATGGCGCTCAATGGGGGAATCAATTCCCTC
Source organism: Sambucus nigra (assembly GCA_949130495.1). NCBI lineage: Eukaryota > Viridiplantae > Streptophyta > Magnoliopsida > Dipsacales > Adoxaceae > Sambucus > Sambucus nigra. The sequence goes on along the minus strand of OX422220.1, from coordinate 342,912,326 downwards.
TTCCTTATCACTATCACTAAGGGTAGCATTGTACGAAATTGGTTGCTTGACCTCTCTCCTTAGTTTAGTGGGACATTGAAAATCCCTATAGCCATACCCTTCACAAATAAAATAACGATTTGACTCGTCCCTATTAAGATCTTCATTATGATTTTTAGGGATCTTCTCGAGCTTTTTATACTTGGATTTGTCAAATTTCTTACATTCATTTTTGAGACTCTCTTTATTAGTCTTAAGAAATTTTCTAAATTTCCTACCAAACATTGCCATATCTTTCGAGTTTGCTTTTCCTCCTTTAGGGATTTCAAAGTGATACCCTTATCTTTGTTCTTTTCATTCTTAGAGGAATACATGTTAAGTTCATAGGTTTGTAAATCACCTTTGAGCTTTTCTAGTTTCGTAGAGGCTAAAGAGGGTAAAGAATTTAAAACGGTCACTTTAGGAATAAATCTATCGGGTAGGGACCTTAAAATTTTCTCTACTACTCGGTCGTCGGATATTGTTTCTACCAAATTAAAAGATGAATTTACCATATCGAAAAATCTAGTATAAAATTCATCAAAAGTTTCATTTTCAAGCATTTTAATGGTCTCGAATTGAGTGGTGAGGTTTTGGAGTTTTGAAGTTTTTATGACACTAGTTCCCTCGTGGGTGAGTTGTAAAATATCCCAAGCCTCTTTAGCGATTTCACACATCATGATACATCGAAATTCATCCGGTGTGACTGTGCTAAACAAAGCATTCAAGCCTCGGGAATTAAAATTGTCTAGTTTAAGTTCATTCTCAGTCCATCTCTCTACGGGTTTCGAGACATGTTCATTTTCTACTAAACACGTAGGTGGGGACCACCCGATAACGACAAATAGTCAAACCCTCTCATCTATGGACTTTAGTACCAATTTCATACGCGATTTTCAGTACGCGTAATTAGAAGCATCAAAAATTAAAAATTTTGAAAACGGGGAAAATTCTATTTTTGAACAAAACTAAATTATGGATCTTAACGCAATAACATAGCGCTCTAGCTCTGATGCCACTTAATAAGCGCGGAAGCCCCCAAATATGAAATACATAAAATTTACGAGATGCTTCAATTAAATTCCAAACTAAAATTTTAATTCCAATTCAAGGTCTAAATATGGCCAAACAAAACAAACATGCATCCAATCTTGAATTAAATTAAACTTACCCAAATTATCCAAACTTTAATTATCACCAATTTAAACAAGTGTGAGATTTAAATCAATTTTTAACTTGATTATCCTATCATGCATCTACGCTAATTTTTGCAAGATAAAAATAAACAATCTCATTATGCGGCGTTGTACGAGGAAAACCCAAATGGGAAAAATCTCGGACGACCCTGGCCTAATAAATCCAGTAGGTACGGTATGCTTACAAAGACTACGACAAGAAGACTTACAACACCTAACTCGACTCCTAAAGCCCCGACACTTCCTTCGCTCTTCAACCTCTGCCTTGTAGATAACTCTGGAGTCCACCAAAATCTTGGAGTCCACCAATGGAGGCACAATCCACCGTCAACCACACATGATGCCTTTCACCATGTGAGAAAGTCGTAACACAAACTTTTTCTCCTTTATGGGCAGAGAATAAACCCAAACATCTCTTCTTGTTGGTGTAGAGAAAACCCGGTGTATATAGCACCTGGTTTTCTCTACACCAACAACAAGAGATGTTTGGGTTTATTCTCTGCCCAGAAAGGAGAAGAAGTTTGTGTTGAGACTTGCTCACACGATGAAAGGCATCATGTGGTATATATATATATATATATATAAAATAATGCTCTTGTGCGGACTAGTCCGCATTTTAAGAATGCGGACAGAACATGTGTCACCTAGCGGTGCACCTAGAAATTATCGCCTAAATTTTAGGAACACTCTCTCTCTTTTCTGGGCTCACCGCCAGGTGACACATGTCCGGTCCGCATTCTTGAAATGCGGACTAGTCAGCACAAGAGCAGGACTGTATATATATATATATATATATATATATATGAACATGGAATTAAACTAACATATGGGTGTATATGTGTTTTTGAAGATCATCTCTTGAAGATTAAAACACACAAAAAGGGAACTTTTAGAGAAAAGATTTTTCTCTCAAAACCAGTTAGAAACCTCTCAAAAGTTGCTCTAAAAAGCAGCTGCCCTGAAGTGTATAAAACTGACAAAAGTGGTGGGAAAAAATGGAGGGAAAAATAAAAATGACCAAAAACTGATGCATTCTCGTTCGAACAACCTTTCTCATTCGAATGACATCGTTCGAACCACTTCTAATGAAAATTCAGAGTTTAAGGGTCAAAACTTGTTTGATATCTCGTTCGAACGAGCTTCTAACGACAATTCAGAGAAAAATTTCTTAAACTCGTTAGAAGACTCATCTGATTTCTCGTTCGAACGACAATTCGAACGAAAATTCAGAAAATTTTATTTTTCATTTTTAAGCCCAAAAACTTTTGAAAGAAAGTTCTAAAGATATTTTCTGAATATAAAAGTTGTTTAGACAAAAATAATACCCATAAAATATTTTCCAAGCTCTTATATATATAATAGTGCATTCATACGTTTGGAGGCTTTGAATCTTCAATGTTGATGATGTGAAACATGTGGTATGAAACCCGAAAAGGATGAAACTTTAAATCTTAGCCGCTACGTCTTCAACTTGTTTAAACGTCATTGGCTTGATAGGAACAAACATCTATCCTATGACTCAAATAGTTTTGTCTAGAATTAAGCCAAAACTACATATGGACTCAATTGGAAATTTGTGTCCGTACATATTCTTTTAGCTCCCTTAACAAAGAAGCGTTAATATCTCATTTGTCAAAGCGCGAAATTGACACTATCTCCATCGACAGTCCAAGCAGAATTTCCCTTAAGTACTGGAAACTCCTCTCGCGAGTCAATTACCCACATAGTAATTTTCTTCTCCATTGTACCAACCTATTCCGGTACACAATTCGCTATATAAATAAATTCATTTTCACAAATGGACCTCTGTCCGTCCCTCCTGTGATAAGTTTAGAACATCGTTCACATCTCCTCATAAACATCTGATGAAGGAACTTGCGGTCAAACCGTACTTAAGATCCTTTCATTGGCATAATATTTCACTTTTCCAAATGTGGTGATCTACTCCCACCATTATGACTCTGCTCCCATGAGCTAAGAAAAATTTACCCCAATTCACATCTAGGTATACTAGTTCCTGCTATATGCCAAAGACTCTGGGTATCTTACATCCATTGACAAACACATAATCTCCGCATGAACTAACATTCCATCGGGTGGTCATCTTCAAAGACCCTTCTGACTCTTTCCCATTTTAACCACACTGGGTGAGGCTAGTTTGGCACCACTTTCTACTATTGCAGTACTTGAAGATATACACTGCACTCTAGCAGCCCTTCGAGCCCCATCTTCTCGAGCAACAATAGGGGTGACCTCGACTACGACCATCGTCCCCAAAATAGTTTACCACTTCAACAGAGCCCTACCTCCTACTGCTTCCCCACGGCCTTCGCCGGTCATCCATTCATTGTTCGGCAGACGAACACACCCGAATGCAAATAACATTTACTAATATATATATATTATAACAGGAGAATGAAGTCTCACCATAGGAATCAACAATCCTAAACATAGGGATCTAAATCAAATAGAATGCAACGCTGAAAGCGTAGTACGTCCGCATAGATTCCTAAGGACACTAGAACCTGATGCTCTGATACCACCTGTGACACCCCGCCTAATAAAATATAGGGTGATCAGTCGTACATCAAATTAAACAGGAATCTCAAATGGTTTCTGTGGTGACAATTATTATGCAACACAAATAAATACGAGAGAAGCAATTACCAAGGAAGGACAAGGAATATAAAACGTCAATCACACAACAAAGAATGTACGTGGTTCGACAAAGATGTGCCTACGTCCACGGTGGTGCAGTCAATTTTATTTCTATATACTCCGGAGAGTAATCACAGAGAATACAACTTGTCCTTTTGCCCCGGACCTAGGGTTTAATATATACATGTACATGTAGGTAAGTGGAGGTGATGGTTTCCTCCATGTTTTCCATCTCCCCTATAACTTCCCTTCATGGGATTGTGGGGGAGACCAAATCAATATAAAAGATGAGGGGCCTGGACTTTGGGCCGCCAGGACTGGGCTACTCGTCCAGGCCCATAGTTCTAATTTCTGGGTACCCACAATTGCCCCTAAATTTGTTGGGTCATGTTTATGGGCTCAATAGATTTAAATGATCAGCCATTATGGTCGATTTGTGATTCCTCAAAAGTTGTGAAGTTGATTTGGCGGCACCCGCTTCGCTTACTGTGCACTATGATTAGATTTTGAAGGCTTGTTGGAATAGCCACATTTTCTTCCGTCGCTTCAGCTTTTCCAGTATTCTTCTGAGAGCTCTAACGCTTCGCACCTTCTTCTCCTAATATCCATTCCCATTGCTTCTTAGTTGTTTGAGCTCGTGCTTCTTCATCACTTGAACCGATATTCTATTTTATAAGTTTCTTGTGCCCTTTCTTTGTACTTTCTCTTTGGTTTGTAGCTTTTCTCGAGTCTTCCAATGGTGAAGATTAGAAATAGGTCAGTCTCTGAATTTAGGAAGTTCTACAACATCCCTGAGTGGGTAGATATTGAGTGTTGTGCCTCCCCTCCTAGGAACGTTAGGGATATAGAGGATTCCCACTGGATCCATGTCTTGTTGCTTTCCCCAGGGGGGCTTACTTTCCCCCCTAATGATTTATTTTTGCATTTTTTGGCTATTTTAATATCGTCCCCGCACAATGCGAGCCCAATGTGTGGAAAATAGTGAACGGCGTGCATAGAATAAATCAATTGTACGACACTAGGTTAGGACTTGCCGAGGTCTACTTTTGTTACTCCTTTTCTCAAACTAACTCGGGTGTCCTGTACCTCAAAGCTAGGAGCCTTGACAGGGTATTGGTAGTAAATCTACCTGATTCCCATAAGGACTATTGGCAAGAAGGTTTCCTTATTAGAAATTGGCAGTTCTCTCCTCAATTTGAAGGGTCGTGGTCTGAGAGGTTCACTGTTCCTTTTTACGGGGAGGAATATATAGGTAGACATTGTACTGTTGTTTCAACTTTTGTTGATTTGTGATTTTTCTAACCCATCTTTGCTTTTTCTTTCACAGCGCGGTCAAAGAATTAGGAGCCTGCTCTCAGCGAGGTTTGTATCTCGGAGTTGGTAAAAGCTTGGAATATCAGGGAGCCTCTGGGTGATGGCAAGCATCCCAGATCTGCTGCCTTTCTGCTCGAGTATAAGAACGTTGGCTCCAGCTTCATAGCACGGCCTGTGGATAGTGTACCAGAGTTTGATTCCTTCGAAGAGACTACTGTTGAGCCTATCCAGTTGGATGAAGAGGAGAGCAGCTCTAAGAGTGAGCCTGCAGGAGCTGCGAGTAATTTGGGTGAAGGGAGCTTTGACAGTAGCAGTTCCTCTGACTGTGAGGAAGATTCTGAAGCTCGAGGATCGTCGAGCACTTCCAGCAGTTCAAGTGAAGAGATGCCTCCAAGGAAGAACTTGATTAGAGATGATGATGATGAGGACCACGTTCTTCTTGCACAGAGGTCAAAGAAACAAAAGTCTACTTCTGGGGCCATGGCTACTGGTCCCCGGTCCTCTGCTCAGGAGCAGGAGAGGAGAAGGAAGAAAGAGGAGCAAGTGAGGGAGAGAGAGAGAGAAGAAAGTAAGAAGAGAAGAAGAAGGTAGAGGAAAAGAAGAGGGTCGAGGAGATGAGGAAGAGAGAGAGCGAGAAAGAGGAGGAGAAGAGGAGAGCTGAGGCGAGGACGAAGGTCGGGCAGGCCTTAGTCCCAGTATCTACTTTGCCAGAGGGGGCCTCCATGGCAATCTCTCCTCAGCTAGCTCCAGCCCTGCTCGAGAGAGCTGTCCTCCCGGCTGATCGCCAAAGGGCAGTTGGTTCAGAGCACTTGGCCCTTCAGGCTAGTCAAAGGCTCGCTCTGGTAATATTTTCTCTTATGTTTCTCTGATTTCCTTCATTTTCCTCTTTTAATGCTTTTTCTTTTTTTGCAGTTCGTTACTGACTTTGCCATGCTGTATCGTTCACGCGACGAGTTAGTGCAGAAGAATAGCGAGCTGGAGCGAGAGAATTCTTCCCTGAAGCTGAAGGGAAAGGAGCTTGTGGCCAATTTTAAGGCACTCGACGCTACTCGGATTTCATCCGACTTGGCTCTTACCACCGCGAACAAGGAGAATGATGCGGCGGTCAATGATCTGAAGGAGCTAAGGAAAGCATATGACCTGGTTTGCTCGAGCAAACTCGCCGTCGAAGAGGAGAGGAGGGTGCTCTCCAAAGAGCTGAAGAAAAAGGAGTCCGAGACTGCCACTGCCAAGGAGGAGTCCTATAATTCCGGCTGGGCTGTAGCATATGAAGATGCTGAAGTTCAGATAGGATATATTAGCCGTCTGAACTTCAAGAAAGGGTGGAACAAGGCCCTCGTAGCTTCTGGGGTGGATGTTTCATCCCCACTCTTTGACGAGCACGACCCAGGGCTGAGTCCAGTTATGGACGAGGACCCTACCCCAGCTGTTGAAGGCTCTGTTCCTGTCTCTCAGGTAACTCCAGATGATGTTTCACTTGTTGAGGGGACAGAGGTCACCCCTGCCAAGGACGGCACTCCTGCTGGTGCTGATAAGGACAGTGCTCCTACCGGGCCTCCCGAGGTTGCTAATTAATAGGGTTGCTTTGTATTTTTGCTTTTTTTAGTCTGTAAATTTTCTTTCTTCAATATGATGTAACCTCAATCCTTATTAATAAAAAGGCTTTGTCTTTGCTTATGCTGATCGCTTTCTCTCCTCTATCTTTCTTTTACTTGTAGTTAGTTGATGTGGATGATTACATTCCTGCTACTTCCCAACTGGGCAGGACCCTCGGTCCCAATGTGAGCCCCAAAATTCGCTAGGCCTTTGTTAAACTTTACAAGTCTCTTAGGTCTAGAAATCTGAAGTATAAGGAGCAATCCGAGCTAGTGGCTAAGCTGAAGGACAGGCTCCAAGAGATGGAAGACATTGGTGCCTCAATGCAAGATGAAGTCAATGCGCTGAGAACAAGATTACTGGAGGCCACCGAGATCAACCAAGTTAGGGAATTCCTTCACCAGGAGAATGAAGACCTGAGGAGGGAAGTCTTACAACTTAGGGAGCTTGCACCGAGCACTGTTCTAGCAGTTCTGCAAGGCTCCTCGTCATCGCGAGCTGGATTTATTCCTCCTAAGTCGTGAGATTCTACTCGTACTCCCCTTCCGTGAACTGGTAGGAGCACCAGGGGCAGGAACAGGGAAGCGAAAGAACTACGTGATAAGGAGATGGAAGAGCTCCGTGATGATGTCCGGCGAGCATATGTAATTGCTGCTGGACTCCAATGGGACGTTACCCGATTGTAGCACTTATTCAAGAAAGGTCCTCGGCAAGCGTGGGCTGACGGTTATGATAAAGGCTGGCTGGAGGCTCCAACAAGACTATCTGAGTTCAAGGAACTTTCTTTCATTAGAGGATGGTTAAGTTCCTTGAAAGAGTTGCAGGTCCCGAGGAGCTCGATGTTATGGTATCGTAACGAGATGTCTTCCTCCACTCTGATGCCCAACCCATTCAGGAGGGATGATCGATGGATCCCCATCGATGTTATTCCTCGGCAATTACTGGAGTCGGATGCAAATGAGGTTGTGGAAGAGCTGGCCCCTGCTCCTGCCAACGGACGAAGAGCCAGAGTGGCTGATTATCTTACTCAGAGGCTTTCACCCCCTGAGATTTTGCAAGTTATTATTCTTTTGTATTTTTGATAATGTAAATTCTTTGGGCGAGCTTCGCCGACTAAACATGTATTATCATTGTTGTAAATATAAGAGATTAATGAAAAGTTTGTGTTTTGGGCAATTTTGCCGACTAAACGTGTTCATCCAATCTTTTTATATTCTTGCTGCTTCATAATCTTTTTTGTTTTGTCATGCAAGTGTCCCCCCAGTCCAGTATATTACCAAAATACCATTGTGCCCCACTTTACCTTTTAGGTTGTGTCGTCACACTCCCTTAGGCCTAAGTAGGGCAATTGGCGAGGACACACCTGGTATTGGATGTCTTCATCCGATCAGGATTTCGCTCGACCAAAGTAGGTTTGATGGCCAGTATAAAATCTGGTCACATTGCCTAAGAATCCTCAGTAGGGCTTTATATATTGCCAGGGGCAATGCTAAGAGGTCTCTTGTGTGTCATGACGATGACCTGAGGAGGGGTATTCCCCTGCTATATCGACCATCGTGCCTGTGATTTGGAAAAGATGTGTGATAAAATGCAACTGTTACTGATCAGAGGGTAATCAATGAAGTAACTTTCATTAGTAATAAGGGAAATGAACTGTCCTTTCACATAACAAATACAAGAAAAAGATTCAACAATAGAATTCCTTAAGAATCTAAAAATAGAATTTCTTGAGATTAGCTGCGTTCCATGCTCGTGGTATCCCTATGCCCTCCATCGTTTCCAAATGATAGGCACCTTGCAGGTCGTCTTTAGTTATTTTAAAGGGTCCTTCCCAATTTGGGCCTAGCTTTCCGTCTGATGATTTCACCGCGTTGCCCAGGACTTTCCTTAGAACACAGTCCCGAACTTGGAATCTTGTTGGGTTAACCCTTTTGTGGTAGTGCTTTGCGAGTTGTTGCTGATAGCTCGCAAGCTTCACTAGGGAAAGTTCTCTACGCTCGTCAGTGAGGTCGAGTTCAGCGAGCAGTGCCTCATCATTCTGTCCTTGGTCGACAAGGTCGGATCTCATTATTGGCAAACCCGCTTCTAGTGGGATAATTGCTTCCATGCCATATGTTAGTGAAAATGGGGTTTCTCCTGTTGCTCGCCGAGGAGTTGTTCGGTATGCCCATAGGATATGGGGTAGCTCGGTTGCCCATGCGCCTTTGGCTCACTCTAATCGCTTCTTCAATCCATCGATCACAGTTTTTTTATAAGCTTCTGCTTGTCCATTGCTCTGAGGGTAGTCCACCGAACTGAAGTGGTGCCTGATCCCGTGTTTGTTACAGAAGTCCTGAAAGGAGCCACTCTCGAATTGTGTTCCATTATCAGTGATGATGGTCATGGGGATTCCAAATCGAGTGATTATATTCCTCCATAAGAACCTTATCATATCAGTATCTCGGATGTTTGCTAGTGGTTCTGCCTCGATACATTTGGTGAAATAATCAGTTATAACCAACAGGTATTTGCGATTGCCAGCAGCGGTGGGCAGTGGTCCCACGATGTCCATTCCCCATTGGGCAAAGGGTCATGGGCTGGTCAGGGACTTTAGGTCGCTGGCGGGTTGATGGAACATAGGAGCGTGAAGTTGGCATTTCAGGCATTTGCGAACATATACTGCAGAGTCCTTTTGCATATATGGCCACCAATAGCCTTCTTTCAAGGCTCGAAAGGCTAGAAACCTTCCTCCGACATGACTTCCACAGATTCCTTCGTGAAGCTCGCGAAGCACTTGCTCGATATCGCCTGGGTGGACGCATCTAAGGTAGGTCTTGGAGAAGGACTTCTTATACAAGTCGCCTCCTGTGCATAAGTGAAAGCGATCAGCTTTGACTCTTATCTGGTGGGAAGTTTTCTTGTCCTCTAGGAGCGTGCCTTCCTTTAAATAGTCTTTCAAGGGGTCCATCCAGCTGGGGGCTGATCCCACCTGGAGTATTTGTTCCATGTTTGGCAGCTTGCTGTTGTGGTCAATGCTCGGACAAATGAGGAAATCGATGGGGATGACCCTTTTAAGGCAAGAATAACCTGCCGAACTCAGGGCTGCTAAGGCATCAGTGTGACTTTTTTACCCCCTGGGAAACTTTTGGATGTTGATTTCTTCAAAGTTCGTCATTAATTTTCTCACCAAGGCGAGGTAGGCTGCCATTCTTTCATCCTTCGCGTTGTAATCTCCACTTATCTGATTGGAGACGAGTTGAGAATCGTCGAAAACACCTATAAACGTTTTTCTCCCATAGTTTGTGCCTTTTGGAGACCGGATATTAGGGTTTCGTACTCTGCTTCATTGTTGGAGGCTTCAAATCCCAGCCTTATTCCTTGCTCAAGGATTGTGTTTTCTGGACTGATGAGAATAATGCCTACCCCTGCCCCCTTTGAGTTGGAGGCTCCATCAACGAATAGTTTCCAGGTTTCCACTGTTGCTTGGTTTTTCTTTTACTTTGTTGGTTGAGGTTGGTCGGAGAGTTCTTCTACCATGAATTCAGCTATGAAATCAGAAAGGATCTGATCCTTGATAGTTGTCCTTGGTTGAAATTGGATGTCAAACCGGCCGAGCTCGACTGACCACTTAGAAAATCTGCCCAACAAATTCGCTTTCCTTAGGACCGCCTTAAGGGGGTGCGATGTGAGGACGATGATAGTATGAGCTTCGAAATAATGCTTCAGCTTCCTCGATGCTATTACTAGGGCAAAGGCGAGCTTCTCCAATGGCAGGTACCTTTGCTCGGCGTCTGATAAGGTCTTGCTCGCATAATAAATGGGGTGTTGGATCCCTACCACCTCGCATATTAGCGCAGAGCTGACACTGTGATTGGATATAGAGAGGTATAGGTACAAAGAATCCGTTTGCTGTGGTATGACAAGCAAAGGTGGAGTGCTTAGGTAGGATTTGAGCTCGTCCAATGCTCGCGAGTAATCTGTGCTCCATTCTATCGGTTTACTCCCCTTTAGAATCTAGAAAAAAGGCTTGCACTTCTCGGAGGATTTGGAGATGAAGCGATTTAAGGCAGCGAGCATTCCAGTGAGCTTCTGCACGTCCCGGATTGTGCGAGGAGATTTCACCCTATTGATTGCATCGATCTGGTCTGGATTAGCTTCTATGCCTCGCTTACTGACCAAGTACCCAAGAAATTTTCCTGACTGGGCACCAAAGGAACACTTGCTCGCATTAAGTTTCATCCGATACTTACTGAGGGTTTCGAAGGTACTTGACAGGTCCGAGAGATGATTTTCTTTCTTCTTGCTCTTCACGAGCATGTCATCGATGTAGACCTCCATTGTGTCTCCCATTTGATCCTTGAACATTTTAGTAACCAGCCGCTGATAGGTTGCCCCAACATTCTTGAGGCCAAAAGGCATGACTTTATAGCAATATAACCCAACTGTCGTGATGAATGCCATTTTGTCCTGGTCTGGGGCATACAAGGGGATCTGGTGATATCCCGAGTACACATCCAGGAAACTCATTCGCTCGTGAGCTGCAGTGGCGTCTACTAGTTGGTCTATCTTTGGGAGAGGGAAACTATCCTTAGGGCATGCTTTGTTGAGGTCAGTGAAGTCTATGCAAACTCTCCACTTTCCATTATTCTTCGGAACTACTACTGGGTTGGACAACCACTTGGGGAATTGAACTTCCCATATGGAACCTGCATCCAGTAGTTTTTCGACTTCCTTTTCTATCGCTTTAGCCTTCTCGGGTGCAGTTCACCGTGCCTTCTGCGTAACTGGCTTGAAGGTGGAGTCGACGTGCAGCTGATGACAGACCATACTAGGATCAATTCCAGGGAGCTCGTATGGTTCCCATGCAAAAACGTCTACGTTGCGCCTCAGTAAAGTTGTTAACTCGGTCTACTCTTCGTTGGTGAGAGATGCTCCTATAAAAAAGACTCTACTTCTGTCACCATCTTCGGCCATAACTTTTACCAGGTCCTCGATGATGCGCTCGAAGGGGAGGAGACTGGTCTCCTCTACTCCGAGTCTTTCATACTTTAATTGCTATTTGGAAGGTGTTTCACCTTCTTCATCTTTCTTGCTGGGTTGACTGGACTTCTTTTCTGGCTTTGGTCGGATGGCTGCTATGAAGCACCTCCTCGCCATCGCTTGGTCACCGTGGATCTCCATTACTCCTTGCTCGGTTATATACTTAAGCTTCTGATGGTAGGTCGAGGAGACTGCCTTCATCGCATGAAGCCATCCCCTGTCGAGGATGTCCTGGTACGGTGAGTCGATGTCAACTACCAAAAACTCAATCATCTTGGAGATGTTTTTAGCACGTACTGGCAGTACTATCTTGCCCAGGGGCATGGTCATTTTTCCAGCGAAGCCGACCAAGGGAACAGTAGCTTCTTTCAGGTCGGCGACGCTCAACTTCAACTTCCTGAATAGGTCGAGGTACATTACTTCGGATGAGCTTCCTTGATCGATGAGCAACTTGTCAATGTCAAAGTTGGCTATCCTCAGTGTAATGACCAGAGCATCATGATGTGGGGTCCTTACTCCCACCATATCTTCATCCGTGAAAACAATATGCTTGTTATAGTTGACGTCCTTCGCTCGTCGATGCTTTCCTGATTGGGAATTTGCTGGATCGATTTGAAAGGCCTGCATTACCGCCTTAAGTTTTTTCACTTCCATTCGAGCTGAGTTCCCTTGTATCTGCTTGATGTCAGACGCTCCGTGGATTATTGTGAACTCATGTCCAGCATCGTCCTCCAGCATGTTGTCGGGTCTCGCCTATCTGTTGGTAGCCACTTTCTCTGTCCTCTTTTCGACAAAGTCGTTCAAGTGCCCAGATTGGGCCAACTCCTCAAGGTGAGACTTAAGATCTTTGCAGTGCTCAGTCTTATGTCCTCCCTCTTTGTGAAAAGCGCATCTTAATGCGTTGTTCCTCTTCAAGGAATCTCCTCCCATTTTCCGGGGCCACTTGATTAACGGTTCATCTTTGATCTTCGCGAGAATTTTGTAAATAGGCTCTTTGAAGACGGTGTTGACCGCCTGGAATGCTTTCGATGCGTCATGGTTTCTTCCGTTCTTGGAGCCATTTTTGCCTCATTCTTTCCTCCTTTCTTCTGGTTCTCAGTTTTCTCACTTCCTTTGGTAGTGAGTTTAGCTCGACCATTTTCTCCTGCATTAAGGCAGGTGACATCTTCCACCTTTGCATATTTTTTCAATTTGGGCCATTAGGTCGTCAATAGTCATAGCTTCCTTCTTCGTCAGGGACTGGTATAAGAGGGAAGAACTAGGGATCCCAATTTTGAAGGAAGCCACTGCCACTTCCTCCGCGCAGTCCTCGATCTCATTGAATAACTCCCAGTATCTTTTCGCGTAGTCTCGTAGGGTTTCTTGGGGCATTTTCTTCATTGTTAGCAGAGCATCCATCCTTTTGGGGTGGGAGCTACTGGTAATGAATAGGGCCGTAAAGAGTTCGGCTAGGGATTTGAAATTCTTGATCGAACGGTCGAACCACTTCTGTGCTACATCGTGCAGGGTTGAGGGAAAAATGTGGCACATCAGGGCATCTCGGTGATTCCAGAGGGTCATGGCCTGTCGATATTGCCTGATGTGATCGATGGGATTAGTTTTCCCGTCGTAAATCTTGAACCTTGGAATGGAAAATTTCTTGGGAGCCTCTTCCTCTTCGATTTCCCTCGTGAAGGGTGACTTCATCTGGGTTTTGAGAGCTCTCCTCGCGAGTTCTCTGGTTGATCTTGTTCCGTGGTGAGCAGGATGCTGGTCCATCTCTCTGCGGACTAGGTTTCGTATGTTCTCGTCGCTGCGAGTAGGGTTCTGGTAGCGGCGAGCTCTTCGCAGCTATTCGCGGAGGTCGTCGTCTGATTCGCCACCTTCGACCTTCTGAGACTTGCTCGCTGAGGGCTAGAAGTGCGATATGGACGTCTCCTAGTATCAGGACGAAGCTCCCTCTCTAGTCTTCTTTTCAAGCGAGCATTCTCAGCCTCGTATCTGCGAGAGGACTCCCTCTGCTTGTGGAGCCTTGCCTCGTATGCATCAATCAATCTGGATATCTGCGTGGACCTCGCTGGTCCCTGACTTTCTTCTGATGCTGGTCTTTCCAGGCTAGCCCTCTGATCTGAACGTCGGACTTTAGACCTAATCCTGCGAGGAGCAGGTGGATCTTGAATATCTCCTGCTTGAGGGGCATTGCTGCTGTGACCAGACATCTTAAACTCCTTTCTTGGCGTGGGCTCTTCTCAGGGAAAGATGAACGTTTCCCACAGACGGCGCCAATTGTGGTGACAATTATTATGCAACACAAATAAATACGAGAGAAGCAATTACCAAGGAAGGACAAGGAATATAAAACGTCAATCACACAACAAAGAATGTACGTGGTTCGGCAAAGATGTGCCTACGTCCACGGTGGTGGAGTCAATTTTATTTCTATATACTCCGGAGAGTAATCACAGAGAATACAACTTGTCCTTTTGCCCCGGACCTAGGGTTTAATATATACATGTACATGTAGGTAAGTGGAGGTGATGGGTTCCTCCATGTTTTCCATCTCCCCTATAACTTCCCTTCATGGGATCGTGGGGGGAGACCAAATCAATATAAAAGATGAGGGGCCTGGACTTTGGGCCGCCAGGACTGGGCTACTCTTCCAGGCCCATAGTTCTAAATTTCGGGTACCCACAGTTTCATTCTCAGCATCATTGTCGAAAACAGATTAATTAATAACCTGTTAGGCCTGATGTCAAATTTTAAACCTTCTTATCTTTTAACTTAAAGCACAAATAAAACCATTCACATGGTAATATAAACAACAACTGAAATGAACAAATAAATAATCGATAACTCTCGGTGAAACATTTATAAAACCAAATCGAATGTGTAAAAAAATGTTGGAAATAAAACAAATGATATCCGTTGAGCCACATGCCCGAATATACTTACAATACCACCTATCTCGATTACAAGGATGGAAATGTCTAAACAATTTCTTGCCAACATCCACAGTTGCAGTAGCAACGTCTGACTCGAAGGGATAATCATCCAGGCATCCCTGTATCTGGACACCTAAAAAGTATAACAAAAAGGGAAGAAAAAGAAAAATAGATACGGGTTAGAGGCCGGGTTATGAAAAATATTTTTGCAAGTTCTTAACATACTTTAATATTTAAAATATTATACTCTCCATATTTAAATTGGTGTCATACTCACATGAGATACTCCTCACCTATCATCTAACAGCGCATAACTAACGCATGTATTTTAACCATCCTAGTTATGCTACCCAGCCTAACTAGCATCTCACAAAAGTTTAAGTCACCGCACCCTATCTCGTACCTCGTGTATATGAGATACTATAAGCGTTCGCCCAAGCTTATACATTATAATCTCTCACTTCTCATATAACCATTCATTTTAAATAACCTTCACTCGTTATTAACCTATTCACATTTTTGGGTTATTGTCTTGTATATAATATTCTCATCTTCATATACGTATATCCATATTTTATTCCGAATTTTATACTCCTAGATGATCCAGAATTTATCTCACACTTCTTTCCTTATTTTAGTCCACACACACACACACATATATATATATATATATATCACACACTATATAAGTATATTAATCATCCCTCATAGCTATAACTCAATGGATGCAGTCTTTATAATGATATCATCCTTTAGAAAATTTCTCACAAATTCTCCCGGGCAGCCAAGTCGGAATCTCCCACCGAACCCTAAATCAATCACAAATGATGGGGAAGCGGTCATAGTTCATCACCTAAAAGTGAGACTGAATCATACCCAAGATGTCTCACCCAGAATAGAAAATCACACTATAATATTATCTGGACGACTATGACCTGGGACTATACTCATCCTACTCTTGAAGCTAGGGGATTCACCCAGAGGTGGATGCAGGAATTTATTTCGAGTGGGGCACAAACCATTGCCGGGTAGGGTTAAAAAAAATTAGGGGTCAAACTTTGAATTTTTTTCTTTTTTGGCTGGGGCACAACTCTAAATCTACAATTTTCTAAGCGTAAAATTTTGAATTTGAGATTTAGGACAGGGCACTTGTCCCACCTTCCTTCCATGTGGATCCGTCCCTCGATTCACCCACGTCACGCAACTTCCCATGATCACTAGAGGGGTATGTTTCACATAAATATATCAATCACACACAAATATATTTATAATCACATCATATATATACTATCTCTATACCCGTATATATATCATCATCATCAAATCTGGCTATTTTTGCCTATCTCACTTGGTATATGCCTATAATCCCAAATATACCAATTCGTAATAATTTATAAGCATACACAAATAACTTATTTTAATTCCATAAGTATTCACTCACTTATGATACAATTTTCACTTCTCTTATTTCCGAATAGTAGTGTATCACGTCTAGCTAGTATTCTTATATCATCATACTCGTACCTTAGGGGATACTCATACATATTCGGCATATATATATATATATATATATATATTTTACTCATATATAATCGACATATATATTCTACATGCATAAATATATGTGAACGAACTCACCGAATAATTACTCGAATGTCATTCGTCCCAAACATACCTAAATTTAAACCCCTGATCTCTCCCACTAACCCTAGACTTATATATCACCCACTTACTCTTTTAGAGGTCCTCGCACTCTATTTAGGATCTCCTAATATTTATCTCAAAAAGGAAATTCTTCTCCAATCCTTTTAATCCAAGAAAACTTTTCCAGTTTTTTAGTCAAAATCGGACCGATCTGGTTTCCAGGAAAAATGAATCGGTCCTGTCGAAATCGGATCGATACGGTAACCTAAATTTGGACCGGTCCGATCTGTTTAGATTTTTGCTTTCTACGAAATTAACTCTAAACTCATCCAACCCAAATTCTTGTGACACCCCGCCTAATTAAATACCGGGTGATCAGTCATTTATTAAATTAAATCAGAATATCCAGTTGTTTCAGAATATGCATCACTGTAGAATACTTATTATTAACACTAACCACCTAATATTTAAAAAGGTTGATGCCAAAATTTTATCTTTTAATTGACATAAAATCAAATTAATCAATTATTAACATACACCATTCAAACTAATCACATATGGAATAAAATGACTGAATAATAAATGTGACTGGAGTAAACACTCCGGCGTAAATACTCAATACAATAATCCAACAAAGTAAACCAACAATTGAAAGGAGTAAATAAATAAATCCACAATCTCTGACAGACATGTAACTCAAGATGATGAAGCGAAAATCTTGTAAGCGTCTACTACCAAGTCCTATAACTTCCACAACATCTACAGCTCATCAAATGAATGGAACTCCTATACTTGGTGTCCCTGTGGATGGGCACCTAAAATTATTTGACAAAGGAAAAGAGATTTGCAATAAACGGGTCAGAGCCTGAGTTGAAAACAGTTTAAAAATCAGTAAGTGCTTAAATGAAAATAATAGCACATATTGTGTACATGTTAGATTTTCGTACTCTCACTTGAGATGCTCACCTCTCATCTAATGTGCACATCTGACGTGTATATTTAACCCATCCTAGTCATGTTACCCGCCTAACTAGCCCGAAGATGACTATTATCACACCAATAATCTCATGCGTTTACCCATATCACCCGTATCCCATATTACCATATATTTAAAGATATTTATTCATATACACAACCGTTATCCTCATATGTATTCCTTTTTCTCACTAATAATATTTTTAAATATCGTTAATTCCATATTTACTAAACACGCACAGTAGAATAAGTAACATGTATACATATATTTATCCGTCTATCTATATATACTATTCCAATATCCCTGGGTTACGACCTTGGTGCCATGCATACTCTGCTATCATGTCCCGGTGCATCGCTCATTGCATGAAGGACTATAGGTTCAATCTCTCGCGAACCATCAGAATAAACACACATATTGGAGGCGAACATAGTTCCATGACAATGGGTTACACACATAACTGCGTACCCATAGGACCGTCAACACTATCGTTCTCACTGATAGCCCATACCTAGGTTCTATGTTCTAGTGATACGAATCAAAATCCCTCCAAAGTCTCCTCAAGATATGATCGTCCACAACGCGCAATCTCCACCCGATAGCAGGCAGTGTAAGTATGTTATGGACACAATAATTCAATAAATAGGCACATACACATAACTAATAATAATCATTAGGTATTCACTCAATCCGAATCCCCAAATTTATACGTATTATTATTATCTCTAATACTCATGTTTATCTATCCGTACAATTAATCTCTCTATCGTATGTAATCCATAAATCCCTCTTATTTCAACATATTCCCTTAGTAGTTACACAATCATATCACCACTAGACTATGTAATGAAATGACTCAAGAATAACATAGATCATTCTCTCTCACTCGAATCAACCTTGTAAGGTTTTAACTTGTCGGCGCAAAAATTTGAACTTTTGAAATCTCGTTAGCGGCTGTTGAAAATCTCGTTTGAACGAAACTTCAAACGAACTAGGGTCTGAATTTTCGTTAGAAGTTCGTTCGAAAGAGGTCGTTCGAATAACTTCGAACGAACCTACTCTGAATTCTCGTTGGATAGGTCGTTGAAAATATCGTTCGAGCGAGGTCGTTCAAACAACTCTGGTCGTTCGAACGAGAATTCTGCAGATCGTCCCTGTCCTCTAAAACTACGTTTTCGCATCTTTTTCAATGCCCAAATCACATAAAACTTTACCTAACTCAAAACAAACGATTCTAAATCATAACCACGAGTAATTGAATGCTTTCTAACACCTTTTTAACATCAAATCCTTACAATTTCATCATAGATTCAGATTAATTTCCTAAATCCTCAAAAAGTCCTAAATTTATATAATCACTATTAGTCATAATTAAACCCATATTTAAATTTTTGATTCAACATAAAAAATTCAGATTTCTAATCCCCAATAAATTGTTATTCAACAAAATGCAATACTTATAACACAATCATGAATTAATACCCAATTTATGTCCCAAATTTCATAATATCATAAATAAATCATCAACTAGTCTAACATGGACACTATATGTTCTAAATGAAGCAAGATAAACACTTGCCTTTTCACGAAGGTTTGATTCGTCGCTTGAAATTGGTATAGACGTGTTATCCTCTTTCCGATCTACACGTTGATGATGTTTTTGGTGCAAGGTTGTTGGGTTTGGCCTTGGAATTCCTAGGAACCTTTTCTCCTTCTTCCTCTTGGATTCTCTCTTGGGTTTACCAGTTATTTAACCTAACTCTCCCACATACATGCATATATATTTCTCCAATTTTCGTCCATTAATTAATTCTAAATTTTCAAAAAACAAAAATACCCCTCCGGGGTGTCCGGTTGGTCTAAAGTTGTCCCAGACTCCAAACTAAACTCCCGAGTAGACTTTTATGACTATCTCGATCCTTCCGGATACACTGACGCACTCAAAACGACCCTCAGAATAACCAAGAATAAAATTATATTTTAAATTCCTCATTTAAGTCCCGACATGACTCACACGCATGTCCCAACTAAGTGTACTGTAACTGTTGTATTTTTCACACGATAATTATAATATATTCATAATAATGTATTACTTTACTCACTAAGTAATCTCCAACATAATTCTCATCAATAAATACTAACTCTCATCACGCTAGTAATTATTCACTTAAATTCGAATTAATTATAAATAAATTTCCCATTTGAATTAATTAATCACATAATTAAAATAAAATCTTTCTAAAATATGGGGTATTACAATTCTATGGATTCTAACATCATCTAACCTCATTAAGAACATCTACACATTATGATTTACCCAACATACCAAGTTATTCTTGGGATTCATCATTTTATCTAAGAATTAAACCCTAATTCCATTAAACCCACCATTTTCATTTCTTCCAATTTCTCACCATAATTTATACCATTAACATGAATTTTAACTTAGATTTCATGTGGGATTATTATCACATCAAAATCAAGTGAAATCATCTATCCAAAACCCATTTTTGTGCAAGAATCCCAAATCCTAAATCTTATAGTTTTAACACCAACTATAATATGAACAATAAACATACTTAAATGATTAAAGCAAGTTAAACACTTGCCTCGTTGGATAAATCCGACGATCTCATGCCGGAATCTATAGGAGCTAGGCAGGAGTCTCCTCTTTTTCTCCCTTTTCTTCCTTCTTTCTCTTCTTCCTTCTTTCTTTCTTTCTCACGGCTTATAAGAGAAGAAATAAGGGTTATCCCTTATTAAACCCAAAATTGACTCGTATATACAAATGTGAGTTCCTACTGATCCAAAAATTCCCCGGAACTATTCTAATTATCTTGACCCTTCCGAGACCAACCGTGTGCTCGAAATCTCCATCCGAGTCACTTATCAAAAAGGCACGTCTTAAATCCAACACATCTCCACATGTATTTTCCACATAAAATGACATCACATGCCGCTTTTATTCACATGCGACATGAAATATAATTAGTCCATCTCATTTACTTTAAATTATCAAATTATTAAATTACACCCACTCATGCAATTTAATTATCCATAAAGTACAGGGTATTACAACTATGCATATAAGTGATTCGAAATTCCATCATCGAAACGATTGTTAAGTTCAATAAGTTGTTTAACAATGCAAACCTAGAACAAGTCAACTTTTTTTTAAAGTCTGAGTAATGCACGTCCCCCCCCCCCCCCTCCCCCCCCCCCCCCCCCAACTAATTTACTACATCCTCTCATATATATATATATATATATATATATATATATGCTCTTTTATATGTCAAGTACATATATACCGAGTTTTTTTAAATAGTAAAAAAAATTATTTTTGATTGAATTTTTTTATACGAGGTTTAAATATTTCAGGGACCCATATAAAAAAAACAGCTCAAGATAACCATTCTTGCTATTGTAAAAAAACTGGTCAAACTTTC